>JAWPHD010002672.1:237500-246304 GCA_037043455.1 Cyrtodaria siliqua | reverse complement strand
TTGTAAATAGCTCCACCGCCGACTTCTCCACTGGCGTCTGTAAACGGCGAAAAACAGCATGTCTGGAAAACAAAAAGGGTAGACTTTCCGCTGAGCGATGCTACAACTTGTTTACATATCAAAAGGTGTTCTTTGACACCTGTTGTCAGACGGACGCAATAATATGGCTTTTTCACATTAAGCGTAGGATTTGTTACTGACCGAAGAAATGTCCGTCCAGACAGTATGATTTTTATTTTTTTTATTTTTTTATTTTTTTTTGTTCCAATTATTGATTGGATGATCTATCTGTCGACAGATGCCGATCGGTTAAACGTTCGCTGTTAAAGGCACATGGTATGGTTACGGCAATAAAATAACGTTTATTCGAGCTTGTTCAGGTAATGAACCACTATAAGCATCAAGATATAATTAATTGGACTGAACAATGCTTTCTAAGTTATGTATGACACAGAATGGAGATAATGCGAACATGTGTTTTAGAACTTCGAATAACGCAAACATAATTATTTTGTATACATTTCTAAAGTGCCTGTCATAGCTTGTTCCGGGGTAGGACCCCAGCCCTTCCATTCATATTCATTTTGTCATTTTTTGTTCATGCTCATTAAAGGTCTTCATAATGACCCCTGCATTGTTTCGGGTGCCATTTCGCTCACATCTATAAGAGCAGTGGCAGAAAACAATAAACGTGGCTCCAGCGTAATTGGAGTGTCTACAATAGAATTTGCAGCGACTCTGCAGTTCAGGGCGAGAAGGTCCAAGGCCCATTCTCCATATTTTGTCTCGATGTACATGGAGGATGAGCCTGGCATGTTCATGCCTGTTAGGCGCCATATAACCTATCATGTGTTGATGCGCCTTAAAACCCAATTCAATTCAATTCAGGTAATGAACCATTATAAACAGCAAGAAATAATTAATTTTAATGAACATTGCGTCCTAAGTTATGTATGACACAGAATGGATATGATGCAAACATGTGTTTTAGAAATGGTTATTCAATGGCTCCCAAATTTACCGAGTGTTCCGACATGGGTATTTTTTGGGAATTATGAGTCAGGACCCTGTACATGCGACTTCTAAATCCCTGTATAAATAATGTTTATGAAAAAATGATTTTCTCTTTATTTTTACCTACTGAATATTTCGACCTACCGGAAGTTGACCGGGTGTGAAAGTTATGAATATATTTATGTTTTATTTATTTATTTTATTTATTTATTTTATTTATTTAATTAACACAGCAAACGATTCTAATGGACACTGATCTTTGACTTGTGTTGAGACGTCTCGGTTTCGAGTGTAAATTACTAGAAAATGTGAACTGTAATGACATTCTTAATCAAAGATACGGTAATGCTAATATCCTCTAATGACCATTAATTGTACCATTAACTGAATTAGGTGGAGGTTAACGATTCCCACGGACGTCTTTGAACATTGAACTGTCTGCTGCCGCTCACAGACAAAGATAAATGGCTATTAACTGACACCAGTTGATAAGACCACAGACTGTATGAGATATTGAATTTTGGAAAGATTCAGAGAACTTTGAGACGATTATCAATGAAATTGATATTTAATATTTTCAAATATATGACATATATTTTGGGGATTGTGTCTAAAAAGACGTGTCTTAAATGACTTAGATCTACAAACTCTTTGATAATATCTTTTCTGATATCATGGAGTCGACTGGCATTCATACGTTTGTAAACGATTTGTGTGCATTAGACCCACCTGTTATTTTGCCGGCTAATGAGTTAACACTGTCATTCATGATGACGCTTTCAGTTGTTTTGCCTTCGGAGCCAAAGCCTTTTCTACTATTTCGAACAGTGAGGCCGTGACTCTTTGAATGACATTATCTGCTATTTCCCGTATTAAAGGGAGTACGTCAGGCTTTTCATGGGAGTCTAGGTGTCCGACTTAAAACTGACAAAGATTAATTATTTTCTATTCCGTATGACCAAGGCATAATGAATGATCCTACACATTATCTCTTATTTGCAAAGAAATTCCTTCTGCGCAGTAATACATGCTATCCTAGGTGACGCGCCCGGGTTAATTTCAGCATTTTACTCCCGATTCCGTCCTAACTATATGGTGTTTTGAGAATTTAGACATTAACGAAATGATTCTAACATCATAATCTGATTGATATAAGTGTTTTATCATGAACTTAGAACAATTTTATAATTTAAGATGTTCTAGAGATACCCCCTTTAAATTACCAGGTAAAATTGATACTTCCCTTGATTTTCTCTGTTGATCTTGTAACCGTCGGGCACTCTTTTCTTTGGGGGTACCTCCTGGAATAGTGAATACAGCGAGAGACACGATGCTTCTGAGTATTAATAATATATAATATATCTCTACGTCGTGTCCGTGCTGAAGACGCCCTCGGTGCGTATGTGTATTGAGAATAATTGAGCGGTGTACAATAGGGCTCTTGACGCCTCTATTTATGACAAATTGCTGTACAGTAATAGGGCACTTGAAGCCCTTATTTATGACAAATTGCTGCACTATAATAAGGCACTTAACGCCTCTATTTATGACAAATTGCTGCACTATAATAAGGCACTTAACGCCTCTATTTATGACAAATTGCTGTACGGTAATAGGGAACTTAACGCCTCTATTTATGACAAATTGCTGTACGGTAATAGGGCATTTAACGCCCTCTATGTATGACAAATTGCTGTACAGTAATAGGGCACTTAACGCCTCTATTTATTGCAAATTGCTGTACAGTAATAGGGCACTTAACGCCTCTATTTATGACAAATTGCTGTACATTAATAGGGCACTTAACGCCTCTATTTTTGACAAATTGCTGAACTATAATAGGGCACTTAACGCCTCTATTTATGACAAATTGCTGTACGGTAATAGGGCACTTAACGCCTCTGTTTTTGACAAATTGATGTACAGTAATAGGGCACTTAACGCCTCTATTTTTGACAAATTGCTGTACGGTAATAGGGCACTTAACGCCTCTATTTATGACAAATTGCTGTACAGTAATAGGGCACTTAACGCCTCTATTTTTGACGAATTGCTGCACTATAATAGGGCACTTAACGCCTCTATTTATGACAAATTGCTGTACAGTAATAGGGCACTTAACGCCGCTATTTATGACAAATTGCTGTACAGTAAAGGGCACTTAACGCCTCTATTTATGACAAATTGTTGTACAGTAATAGGGCACTTGACGCCTCCATTTATGACAAATTGCTGTACAATAATAGGGCACCTGACGCCTCTATATATGACAAATTGCTGCACTATAATAGGGCACTTAACGCCTCTTATTGATGACAAATTTCTGCACTATAATAGGGGACTTAACGCCTCTTTTTATGAAAATTGCTGTACAGTAATAGGGCAATTAACGCCTCTATTTATGACATTTATGACAGGGATGCAAAACCTCTGAGCCCTTTGTCGATTGGAGACACAGTAAGAATTCAACAATCTAACAAATTGTGGAAACCTGCTGTCGTAGTTAAATAGCATAATGAGCGAGATACTACTCGGTTATGACAAAAGATGATAATGCCATTTACCGTAGGAACAGAAGACGCCTTCTTAAAAACGAAGGAAAATATCTCACGGTGTCAAAGTGAAAGTTCACTTTCCGCCAAAGTGCCGCGAAGAGAAAATGCCTCTTTAAATGCCACACATGTGTTAAAACAAACCACTTTCATAAATAAAAGTACTGATAAGCGCATCTCGCGATATGGCAGACGCATTTGTCTAACTAAACTGTCAAGTTTACCCCTTCCTGGTGAATGCTCATTAACCCGGTCAAGGCGGCCACGTAAACGGTGTAATCATCATGGAACTATCATAAACTTGGAAACATGTTGGATTACATGCCCATTAATCAACCTCAGTGTGCCACCTGGAGATGTAAGATAATCAGCTATAAACTGACTCTCTATAAAGTCAGGTCTAAATGACGTTTTAATGGACCAAAGATCATCGCAGCCTGCGATACTGGAGATTAATCACCAGCTGCAAAACTGACCACGAACGAAGCATTTGAGTATGAACATTAATGTCAAGAAATCATTTATATCTATGAACTTGTTATACGCATTCTTATATTATGAAAGAACTTATAACTTTGAATTTAAAAAGGGGATTGTTGTATTACCGTATGTCGTCTTATAACAGACACACTCTTACCATGCACTCCCGTCTGGAACACTGACTACTGCTGGTCAGTTCCCTGAATAACATCGTTATTACAGATTATAAGTTAGAACACGTTGTTCGTTCTTAGTTATTTATAGACCTACATTAACACCGTTAAGACTATAACATAACATAAACGCCTCTATTTAGACGTAGCTGCACTGTAATTGCAATAGGGCTCTTGACGCCTCTATTTATAATAATAATAATAATAATAATAATAATAATAATAATAAAGACTTTATTTAACGAGAGAACTCCTTTGAAACTAGTCAATCTACCATGAGGCCCTCAACAATACGATATATACAATATTTACGAGTAAAAATGCATTTAAAGTGGTATATTCAGTAAATGGCAATATGTTTAAATAGAACTGCAAGACTTATTTATGACGGAGCATTATTCGCCGCGTTGTAATATGGCACTCGACGCCTCTATTTATGACAAATTGCAGTACTGTTATAGGGCACTTGACGTCTCTATTTATGACAGAGCATTAATTGCCGCACTGTAATAGGGCATTTGACGCCTATATTTATGACAAATTGCTGCGCTGTAATAGGGCACTTGACGCCTCTATATTTTACAATAGTCTAGTCACTGCTCTACAATAAGGACTCTATGTACGCCTCTGTATATGAGTGGGAACTATATGCTGACTAAACATTACTCTGAAATAGGGCACTTCACGCCTCAATTTATGACACACAGGGGACTAAACACTGTTCTATAAAACTTATATTCCAGGATTGTTTAATTTGAAATCCTGTCTCAGCCGATTATATATGCCATCCTTCATATAAACATCGAGACGCCTTGGGATCGTATGTCCCAATATCATGGCGTTCAATAGCATTTTAACAAAATACTAATATATTTGTAGTGAATAAGATATAGCGTGAACTTGCCTGATATAGACTATTCCGCAAAGCTATAATATCCCTTTAAACATTTTAGAATTTTCCACTCCGACTGGCTGTTGTAAAACACAGAGCCTAAATAGAATATGGTACAGATAACCCTGGTGATGATGGGGACCCGCCCCCGGTGTTTTAATAAGCCAATGGTATTCGTGTTGTGTTATAAACACTCAAGCGCGTAATTGGTGTATAAACCGGGGTCCATGCCGTACATACAGAGGACAAACGCTTTGCATAAATATCCAATTACTTCGCAGTTAGATTATATCTGTTTTGGTTTTATATAATAAAGAACGCAAATCAATGACACCCCTCACCACCCCCCATTCTTTAAGTAAACTATTTTGTTCGATTATGCTAGGTTTACTACTTATCTGTCTTGGTTTTATATAATAAAGGTTTTATATAATAAAGAACACAAATCAATGACAATCAATATTCGATCTCTTCTGAGGTCACTCCATTACAGTTTACATTGACCAGAGTGTACGTGTACAGCTAAAAAAATATGAATCAGGTGACAAAGTAACTAGCAAAAACATGTTTACTCAATTTTCCTTGAAACTGTAGATATTGAAAAATGTTGTAACATTTAGCGTAGACAGTTGTTACCTTTAGCGTTAAAATGAAAAGTTGTTACCTTTACCGTTAGCGTTGTTACCTTAAGCGGAAGAGGTGAGTGTTACCTTTAGCGGATGTTAATTTTTTTTTTTTTTTTTTTTTTTTTTAGCGGAGGTTATTACCTTTAGCGTTGGAATTGTTACCTTTAGCGGTGGTTGTTACCTTTAGCAGAAGTGTTACGTTTAGCGCTGTTACAAACAATAAAGGAAACTTAGTGATTGCTATTCAGTTTCAAAATCACAGATTCAACCTCAGTAAAAGTACATATATATACACAATCTGCATACACAGTCTATTAATGGCTGCAGACAATTCCATACAAGTCTTATGATGCGAATGTCTTTATTTGCCGTGTTGTTGGTACTGTCCGTCGTTAATTTAATTGACAGCTAAGAGAACGTGTGTTTTTTCTTCATGCGGAATGCTTTGGGCTAACGTATATATTTCCAAAACAAATATTTATTTTATATAAAAAATACGTCCGAGAAGTAGTTTTTCTTTTCCCGGAATGCTTTGGGCTAACGTATATATTTTCAAAACAAATGCTTGTTTATCGATAATGCATCAATATTTGTGTCAGCAATATATTTTATTTGAGATAGAATATATTTGTGTCTGCAATATATTTTATTTTAGAGAGAATATATATTTTAAGAAATTATATACACAATCATATCTTCAATTATATATTTAGAGAGACAATATGTTTAGAATATATTTTTCGAAGTAACATATATATTTCTTTATGTTTTCATAATAAAGTTTACATGAATATATTTTTTGGGACAATCTTTTTTTTTTTGAGTAACATATATATTTGCTTCTAAAATATATATTTTAGAGACATAATATATATTTTGCGGAGTAATATATATATATTTGCCTCTACAATATATATTTTAGGGACACAATATATATTTTTTGGAGTAACACATATATTTGTCCGTATCATCAGTGAAGTAATACTCATTACTTCACTGGTATCATATATATATTTGTATTCAATATATATATATATATTACACATAACGTATATATTTAACTTACAACATATAATCATGTATGGCGCCTCATACTATTCTAACGACCCGCTCTATCATAAGCATGAACAATTTAAGATAATGCAATTATTCCGGCTAATAATTTACTCTATTTTAGCACGCTGAACAGTCAACGTTTAACTGAACAATGGCGCGGGTTTTGGGATGAATAGATTATGACGTCACAAAGAAGGCGGGTCTTATGTTTTCGGTCAGGAGCGGCGTTCGTACTAATGGATATTTTTACGTCTTACACACATATTCAAACCCCGCAAAATATACAAACGATATATTATGCATATCAAATCAAATATATTTCGATAAAATCAAAGGTTGGGCCCACTGAAGGCAGATTAAGTAGATTAAAATGAAGACCCCAAGGTACCCCGTTTCGCCATATAAGCCAAGATGCGACCTTGGGGTCTTAAAGATAAAGCGGCGTCCACGTAATGAATAAAGTCTCTAATAGCTGTTTATTTGATCACATACTGTTATTTTCTCAACCAACTGCAACAGGAAAAAATAATATCCATAAGCAATTATTAAAAATGCCTCAATCCGAAGAACTAATCCCTATGTTTTATTGTGTAAGAAACATTATATAGTCCCATATAAGAGAGAAACTGTGTATTGAGACTCTCAGGAACGTCTTATAACACACTTGTTTGTTTTATTGGCTACTCGTATTTGACATTTCCAGGCTAAAGGTATTTTTCTGTTGAAATACATAGTACACAAACTAGATCATTGCTCATTTATGTTTTAATTTTAATGTAAGTGGTGTCAAGCGATACACTATTTTCGACGTTCATTCCAGAGTTTGCACCTACATTCATACTCGTCTTGAGCACTCACAAACGTGTCCTAGTTTGCAATCAGTGTCGTCTAGTCCCTGTTCATCTAATCTCACACTGTGGTTTTCTCACTAGCAATAGAAAAAATAACCAAGAGCAATTATAAACATATCTCAAACCGAGAACACACCTATCTAGTGTTGATGGTGTAAGAAACATCCTACAGTCACATACAAGGGAGCTAACTGCGAGACCTTCAAACGTGGCGGTTTATGTTTTTGTATCAATACATTTATGTGCTCTTTTGTGTGATCTTTGTGGATATATTTTCATATTTTCATAACGCATTCAATATAACCGATTTGTTTGTCAAGCTTCTCATTTGTTATGACATGGTTTAATGTGGTTCGCAGGTTTGTGATATCATCGTTCTTGTCTTTTTAAACACGCCAACGTTCATTAACGACATATGGCGCATTTGCATGCAAACACACAGACAAAGGCAAGAACGGTAGATGTACGCGTGTCATTAATACTATGCGTTATTTATGAAAGTTGAAATTATACAATAGCTCCACAAATTGAATAAATTCATCTTGTTCCACTTTTATACCCGCTTTTATCTCTTTTAGAATATTGTTTTACTAAACAATAAGCCAGTACTGAATGTAATACAACCGTTACTGATGTATTATCATTCAAGCCTGAATTACTACACCTATGCACCTGATATACGCTGATGGAGATAGCAAATTCCGTTGCAAAGATGACACGATAGCAGAACTTAACAAAATCGACTATACTTTAAACGTTGTGGCAGTTACGGGTAGATTTCGAAATGGAAAATCCTACCTACTGAACAGACTTGCAGAACAATCTAGAGGTATGATTTGTGTCATGTACTTTGTCAATACTAAACATATCTTGCTTCTGAAAGTAAACATAAACTGTTTCTAAAACCGACAACTTTAATTTATTTATACTCAGTTAATGATACTCAGTAAATTTTTGCATTTATCAAATACATTTGGAAAACAAACGCAATCATTCGCTAATATAGTACGTACATGTATAAAAAAAACTATGCTCTAATTTAACAGTGTTTGATATTGGCCATACTACTAATGCTGAGACCAAAGGAATGTGGGTGTGGTGTAGGACAGGTACTGATGCTGATGGACACCGAGGGTATCGGAGACACATTCAAGGTAAAC
>JAWPHD010002672.1:0-230000 GCA_037043455.1 Cyrtodaria siliqua | reverse complement strand
ACGACAGCAAACTGCTTTTAGAATTTGTTCAACTTCTTGCATATATTGGTTGTCGAAAAAGTTTAACTCTTCCCTCACTCATACGCTCTTCTGAACTTAAAAATAGAAGAATATGTTGGAGAATATAAAGATAATACCATTTGTTTACGGCTTTCTACAAAACATGGAATCGAGCATCACAATAAATGGAGAGGAGACAGATGAATTGCTGATGGACTTTTTTTTCCTGAATGGGTTGTTGCCCTGAGAGATTTTGGCCTTGCGCCTGTGACACAACCGGGGAAAAAACGAGACTTGATAAGTATCTAAGTATCTAGAAGAATGTCTGAAAGTCGAAACAAATAAGAAGGGCAAACATATTGAATCATACAATGAGAATAGGTTGTTGATAAGAAAGTATTTCAAGAAAAGGAAATGCGTTCTTTTCGAACAACCGTGCGTACCGAAAAATCTCAAATTATTAAACAATCTTTCTGACAATGACCTCGACGAAGATTTTGTGAAAGCAATCTAAAGGTTTCACTGCTTACATTTAAAGCCGACAGCCTAACACTTTGCAGTCAGGACGAAATATAAATGGACGAAGTAAGTATATATCATGAATTTAATTATAAATGCATAACTTCAAAATGTATTCAACTATTCCAGTTTGCATGGAACGACAATGAATTAACATATACATAACTTATATAAACATGTTTGTTCCCTTTGTTTCTATGATATGGTGTTTTGGCAACCTCAAAAAGGATGAAATATATACATATTGCTATAAATATTGATGACATTTAATACGATAGCTTTATTTAAGAAATAATAAATACGTACCTGTATTTTTCGGTGAATAAAATACAGTTAGGAGTTCGGATGCGTAGTAATTAAATCACGAGTGCGTTAGCACGAGTGATTTAATTACTCGCATCCGAACGACATGTGGTATAGTAAATCCAGTTCGGATAAGTAAACCTCGGATTAACTGTATTTGAACATTGTCATTGCCTCAGTTCCGATAAAATAGTCGTTGTCGGATGCCCCGATCTTCACCAGATACACATAAACTTTTATAATATCTACTTATTGAAATATATCACACTACTATCATGACTATCAAAGAATAATAAATATGAACAGTAACAATGACATTTTCAATACAATTGCATCCAGAATTTAATTGTCTTACCTATTGTTCAGTCGATTGACTACATATGATAATGTCATACAAGTACCTTATCCGCCATATTTGTAGTTGACTATATGAAAAACAACTTCTTAAGAAATGTGAACTGTTACAACTGAAAGCATCTTTAGTTATATAGACAGACACTATATTAAGGTTACGGTGTGTTGTGCTGCTTTTGAATGTATCGCTATTAAAGAGTTAGCAAATACTTCGAAACTTCACATGAGTAAAACTATGTATATTTATGTTTTTGAATACCCAAAACTCTGCAGAGCGTAATTAAGCACTTACCTGGTTAATCGGTACGTGTTTGTTTGTTTTAAATATGTAGGTGGGTCGTTGTCAAAATCCCAATATACTGTGTTACTGTATGTTCATACTAGTTTTTACATGGTATTTGTCTACCGTGCATATTGAAATACACAAAGTACTACGAGTATTTGCAGATAACGTTTTGTCAATGCTTCTGTTGTGTATATTTCATTACCTGTGTGACCGGGCGACTCAGTAGATTGCATTATGGATTTGGAAGGCGGGGAACAGGATTGAACCTCTAAGGCGCTACTCAGTTGCCTCGTAATATCGTTATGCAATACATTACTCCTAAACCACGTCCGTGGGATGGGGAAGTTAAACAACCATGTGTAACATTCTGAAATGGTTCCTATTGTCCTATGTATCCAGACTTGGCTTCCGTCCGAGGCGTCTCCATAAACCTAAAGTGTTGATGAGCCTTTAAAGAAGAAAACATTTAATTCATTGCTTTATGCCATCATATACTAAAATATACATCAATATATCTACATTGTTTGCTGCAAATACTTCTATTCGTGTGTCCCATATCCACATGCTTTATCAATTATCTACTAGGCTATTATTCGTATTCACGTTATAAGTTTGTTAGCTAGAGCTCCGGAAACACTTCTAATAATAGGGGTACTTGTCGATTATTTTTTATTTTACAACTATTTTGTAAGTGGCAAAATATATGACCATGCATATTCTACAACTATAATTTACTAAATCTTCTTTCAGAACTATATTCGCTTAAAACGCCACTGAATAAAACGGGCATATAATCTAGTACATGTACATGTATATATGTATATGTACATGTATATTGAGTGTTTATTTTTTCATCATTATTTGCAAATATGTCTAATTTGCCCGTAAATTTTAAGTTATATATATTTTCTTTTTTTCGTATAAGAAAGTAATGACACTAATAGGCCTTGGGATGCTACCCACATTTTGACATATTGGTACCACTCAAGCTGGCAATTTCTAATATGCATTTTCGGAAAGGTCAATGTCTTACGCTTCTTTTAAGCCAGGATAGTACTTTTAGTTCGGTAGCTTAAGTGTGTAAAACTATTGTTTTATAAAGGGAGGTAATTTTCAAGAAAATGTTCTAAATTGATATAAAAATGGATGCATGGCATGGCTTAACTCCACGATTTTGTTTGTGTATATTTGATTGCATTTAAAATGATTACGTTAGTCATGTAAACATATAAAAGTTCAATAGTTCAACCCTTAAAAACTTATAAAAACATATGGAAGCATGCATTTAACCATTTTAATCATTAAACGCACATTCTATCGAAAGAAGGTAAAGATAACCAAACAAATTAGAATGTATTTATCCTTTTTAAGCATATTGCATGCTAATATATTTTTTTACATTTTATATATACGTAACAATACGAAATAATATAAACGTGTGACTTCTCTGTAATAAAGGTGTTACTATAAAGGGAGATAATAAAGTTCATTTTTAAGTTTTTAATTGAAAAGATTGAGCTAACATTATAAAATGATTCATAGAAATGTTACACTTCAAAGCTCCATTTTATTTGTCTTTGTGTCACCTCCGTGGCATGGCAGACAGGTAGGGATCCCTTTGTCCGTAGTCTGTCTTCATTTGTCGTCTTCGTCCATCTGTCCGTCACGCTTTAACCTGCAACCTGACCTTGGTCATAACTTAAAAAGTATTTAACCTATGTTCATGAAACGTCAAGACTTCATGAACATCTTCATCTCACCCCAAGGAAAGTCGTTACACATGTCTAATAACTTTGTCTTCCATCTCGGCAAAGTTATGCCCCTTTCCATTAAACCTTTACCTACAATCTGATCTAGCTCATAACGTTAAATAAGCACATGGCAGCCTATAAAAGTGTTCTGTGGAAAACCTTTCTAGTTATTTATTTAACATATGCAAAAGCCTATTATCAGCCCTCGATTCCATCATTGAATTATATACTATTGTTTAATCCACCTTCACACTGACAATATGTATAGCATAATTGTAAAAGTACACCACTGTTAAAAAAAGAAAAATATTCTTTATATCCCATGTGCATTCAATACACAAAAGATACACATGAAAAGCGTGCAATTACATACTAAACTGAAACATGTGGTATGGTGAAACGTTCGGATGAACAGTTTATTATATTTTTATTTGGTTTGGACCATTTTTGTTCGAATATAGACATGCTAATGATCAAATGTTTTTGTTTGGCATCGTTTCTATGCAAAATAGTCACTCAGTTCTGTTTAACACATCAACAAATATAGCTGCCGGTTATAACATCTTTACAGAGAAAGTCCGTCAATGTCATCATATTATAACATTGAGATTATTTAGAAACCAGATGCCATTGAAAGAATATCTTTGCCTTTTTACAATGGTGCAGTTCGAAATTTGGATGATGTGATAACGTGGCTTGTTTTATGAAATGATGTCTCGTCTGCTTTCGATGGATAAATGGAACAATTTATTTGACATTAAAAAAAAAACACACAAAAATAACTTTGAATAAAATTGCGGCATTAAAATTGCGTCATACTTATCGGATATACAGGGCACACTTTTAGCCATATAAGTAATCTTTCTGATATTATGTTCACGTAAATAATATTAAATTACTGTCATGTACTTTATTGTTGACACTGCTCATGCCTAAAGTATGCATTTGGTTGAACATTTCACTTGACCATACGCCATCTATTTTGGAGGTTGTTTTTATATAAAGATGGCAGATCAATAGTCCTTAAATATACAGCAGCTAACGGGTGTTACACGTGATGCAAGTTAACACAGGACAGATACAAAGGCAATGTTGCAAATAGGTTTGAAAGACTAGCAAAGCAGTCTTTGCTTCAATTCTTGGGCGTAGGAAATCGTTTTAAACGAAAACAACTGATTTACAAAGTAGTTTGAGTATAATTTATGACTGCTGATAGAAAAGTAAAAGCTAGATACCGCTAAGGCAATAGGACAGAGCATCCTGAAAGACATGTTTTGAAAGATGGTAGTTAAATATTATTTAAACAGCAGTTTGTCAGAATGGGCACACAGTCTATAGTAAAAGATAATGGTGAGATTTTCCAATCAAATCCACAACGCAGTAGGATGGGCATACAACAAGCCGTTGTAATGACAACAAGCCGCTGTAATGACGCCCTGGAATAATTATCAACTGGATATCAGTTAATAACAAGCAAGGTTTTACGCAAGCTTTAAAAACCTGCCGATAAGTAAATAAACATAACTGTGGTCCTGTGAACTGATAGGAATGCAAACAATTGTTTGTATAATTAATGAAAATCTGAGAGATATCAAGCTGAATTAAGTGTTGCTGTTTTTATCAAAAGCAATAACTACTCAACAATCAATAGTGTTCACTGTGAAACTCGGCCTAGGTCTTATTGATATAATCCTGAATGATAGTTAAAACAATTAACAACACATACATGTTAACGTTTCAGCTTGACAACCTTCATCATATTTAATTTTCTGATATAATCATTCAAATGCAAAGTGCTAAAAAAATCAAAAATCATTTGAAGTGACAGTGTGGACAATCTGATTTGCTTCTTTTTCGCTTCTTTTTGGAATTATAAATAAAACCGATATAACGCTAAACTTTGTCGTTATATATTCATGGATTCAATAAATTTCATGGATCTTCATCCATCCATGAAAGTACTTTTAAATAGTTGCACTTATTCCATTCCACTTATTGCGATTTCATTCAGTTGCACTTACGATTTCATTTTGCTCCGTAAACATCCAGGACACATACAAATCTAGGAAACATTGCCGCATTCTACACTGAGTAAACTGATCTACGAAAACGTCAAATCCACAGGCGAAACGGTAAACTCTGAACGTTCCAAAATATGTGTTGATACTATTCAAGTGTTTTAGACGAGTTCTCTAGGAATTCAAGTTGTAAAGCATGCTTATCGCCACATGAGTCACAGTCTGTTAACCATAGACAGCTACAAAACCCATAATAGCTGAATAATTCAGTGTCTCATAACAACGGCTGGTTGTATGTCCATCCTATAGCGTCCAATGTGTTTTGACCAGACACATGCCAGTATATTTAATGACACCCTGAGTCTTGACACAACCCATCATCGGGTCAAATGAACTTCTCCAAAACAGGAGAGTCAGTGTCCCTCTTCCACAAGTCACATAACTATTCAAAAACTATCAATCAACATTCAAATCTTTAGGGTAACATCATTAAATTCAGTAGGAATTATGCAGCATACCAACAATACCACTGGTGCATTACACGTCAATGTAGATCAAAGCTGCTAGAAGCCACTCTCTAGATTGCAAATATGGCATCAGAAGTTATTTCTTGCCGCAAAGAACTGCATCCATCCTAAACAAAGAACAATGAGAAAGACTTGAGAAGAGCCACATAATCTATAATTGGTTTCACAAACCCTAATCCGAGCTGATATCAATAACTATGAACTATGATCGTCCGTATTTCAGCATAGCGAGATGTAGATGATGATCTATTATCGCATCATGCTGAGAAGACCATGACATATTTGTCAATGACTTGTTAATTGACACGCCGACCCGATCTATAACACACTATATTTGGTTAATTGGTTCCCTTCTTAATCAGGTATAAGAGAAATCTTATGTTGAAGCTATCCTATCCTCTAGGATCAGTATCATGATCCTTTGCAACAGCTGTTGGCATTTCAGTTAGAGCTGACAAAGCCAAATTGCTCCACTGCTTAGAAGTACCAGTTGATACAGCTACACAGCGACCTACTGAATATGTGTATGTGTGTGACGGTAACGAAACACCTCACAATCAGCCCTCAGTTCCTGGTACTTTGACGATTTGGCAGAGTTGGTGTTTGACATACTTACCAAAGCACCGCGAGTCGACTTTGTGACAGACACTTGCGTCCCTATATCTATCAAGTATTTGTGTGCAAGAGGCAAGGTGAAACCCCAACTTTCCTGTTGTCAGGCCGAAAACGAAGACTTATTTTGATTTGAAGAGTTACATGAGTAATCCCGACAATACGACACAATTCATTAATCGCATTTTCGGCCGGTGGAAAACGGACAGATATGCACCAAACCTTCAAGGTCATGAAACCTACTCTGTCTGGGAAATAATGTCCCCGGCTTACCATTGCAGATGACATATTTGTCTTTTCTGGTGGTCAGGAAGATCTGTTGCATCATAGGAGGAAGTATACATCAGAATGAATCAATACTCACCAACATCAGAAACACGTGGTACATTCTTCTGACACAGACATACCGATCCTGCTTTCAAAATTTGTTTCGGTAATACAACCGTATGTCATGTTTGGCACTGGGATGATTAAAAAAGGAAATGGTGAATGTGAAACAAATTGAAGAGGTTAATGGGTCTGATATTTGCTCTTCACTACCCACACAACATTGCTTTACAAGCTGTGTTATAACCAGTGGCTTTGTAGGGAGAGGCAAGGCTGTCCCATTGAAAATGATTAAAAAGCACAGAGAGTTTGTGTCAATTTGGATTTCTCGAACAGCAGCACGAATGTTTGGATGATCTTCAAAAAAAAGTACGGAGACCACGGAGAGAACAGTGTGCTGCCTATACGGCAATCCTCTTTACACGCATGTCAAATACGTTTACGCGAAAATTCAAAGCCCACAACTAGAGCTTTTTCCGCCGTGTCAATTTTCTATAATCATGTATTAGAACATGCACACTTTCAAGTGCTTTTGTTGCACCATACTAACCAACATTAACTAGACGCAGAAACAAGTGAGATAAGATAAAGTTATTGAATTTGACAGGACTTTTGGTGATATTGCGTCACAATAGTTGGTTGGCATCATGTTCAAAGAGACTGACACTGAAGAAGGAAGTAATAATGGGTGAGAAGATGTGACAGCCAAACTGACTGATATTGAGTTTGAAGAAAGTGATGACAATGTTTAGCGGAATAATGACCTCAAATTATGTAATATAGTTACACGACATTGCATGTTATCTTATAGAGCTATACATTTATATTTGTTAGTAACGTAAGTGAATATGTTGAAATGCTTCATTTTGTACATTTGATTAATACTGTGAAATCACTATATTTCGTGGGGGATTTAATTTCGCGTATTTCGTGGTTGACCCAAGCCGCGAAATCAAATCCCCACGATTATAAATGTCCAAGAGTTTGAATTAAGTAGTATGTGTAGGAAAACTGTTTAAAAAATTGTTCCCGATCGGTTATGTATTGCAGTCTTATCAATGAGATTAATACTTATTGAACCAGGTTGCAGATAAAACGTTTATCATTATGCATGTATGTATTGAATAATTATATAATTATTCACATGATAATAAAAAATAAAAACTTGCTTGTTTGTTTTAATCTTTTCAATACCAGTATGTATGCCGATGTGTTGACACACCTGTGTTTACGCAAGCAGACTACTAAATATATTCACGAATGATATTTAAGTTTGTTATCATAGTCATATTCTACAGAGTACTGACCTTTAGAGGTCGGCAATTTACTTTGCAAAGTGAATACTTGTAGGTGCTTTCAATAAATTGAACACGTACATTTTTTATAATATTTAATAAACAAAAAATATATACTAGTAACAAACAAAACACATGCTAACATAGCAAGATTTAAAACACAATAAAGTACGACTTCTGTGTTTACATATCAATTAGTACTAAATATCATACAATCAAAACAACAATGTGTTTCAATTACGTTTTCAACATCCCTTATTTGACGTATCGACATTCATAAATATGCCTGAGCTAATTATAGCTGTTAGCCAAAACAATCACAGAGATTTGACACACATCGACGCAGGTGTATGCCATTTTCTTCCCAAACAAACAATAGTGTCAGGGAGGGTACAAACTGAACAAGAGGTCAATGACCTAGAAGCTCTATTGAAAGGTTTTTGAAAGCTAAATCAGCATTCCTGTGAAATTTTTTGAACATCTGTCAAGTAGTTTCAGAGGAGTAGTCACTACAATTGTTTACGATATAACTTAACATAACGCGAAATTTAATCCCGACGAAATAAAATGATTTCACAGTATATGAACACATTAGCAGTTAGTTAGTTTAAACTTTTTTATTTTGCATCGATTGTAAAGAAAGCTCTATGAACTTATTTGGATCACTCTCGATGTCTTCCTGGGTAGAACCAGTACTAAGCAATGCTGATAAAGTGTCTTGCTCAGGGACACAACGCATATGGCAATGACGGGAATCGAACCCACGACTTCCGGATCATGGGTCCAACGCTCTACCACTAGACCACAGCGCTCAGTTAAAAATTGTGCATAGAAATTATTTTATTTTTCTTTGAATTTGGTAACGTAAAAAATACGGAAGAGTCGTGTAAATTATATACAAACTTCATTTAATTCAATGTTTGCCTAAGTATAAACAATATTTAATGAAAAATAAAGATATATATCCATGTTTTTATTTGATACTTAGATGTGGTATTTAAATAATATGATGCAAACGTAACTGGCAACGTACGTAACGTTTAATACATGAGGTAACACATATTAGCTTGACATAATTGCATGTCTGTTCAAACATTGTTGTTACCATCGATGATGTTTAGAGGAATATTTTATTAACATCTTTATAAGCTTATTGGCCGAATTTTCTAGATTTCTAGTAACACGGAAAATTATTATTACTTATTTTAAGAAAGACACAGTGTAACGGACAATACAAAAACCAAACATTGTTCACATCATGGATACGTATGTATGTTATAACTAAGATGATTAAAATAATTGTCCGATATAAAATACTTATTTTCTTAATTTCTTAAACCAAACACTTTCATTCAACAAGGTTACGTAAATTACGGTAACGTAGGCTTAATAATGCAGGTATCAAAAGTATAACATTAAGCGAAACGAAATTTTGTAGTTTAAAATGTATAAATAATGTTCAAAATGAGTTGTTACAATGAATTATGTCTAAAGGAAGGTTGCAATAAAACTTTAATAGTGTATTGGATGATTTGTTCTAATTTATTTTAACATGCGGAAAATAGAAAATGATTTCAATGTAACGGACATTACAAGAACCAAACATTATTAACATCATGGGAACGTATGTCTGTGATATCTGTAAGGTTTGGAATAATTTTCGGATGTAACATCATTAATGTGCTTAATGTCTTACGTTAATCATGTGATTGTTTTGGCTAACAGCTATAATTAGCTCAGGCATATTTATGAATGTCGATACGTCAAATAAGGGGTGTTGAAAACGTAATTGAAACACATTGTTGTTTTGATTGTATGATATTTAGTACTAATTGATATGTTAACACAGAAGTCGTACTTTATTGTGTTTTAAATCTTGCTATGTTAGCATGTGTTTTGTTTGTTACTAGTATATATTTTTTGTTTATTAAATATTATAAAAAATGTACGTGTTCAATTTATTGAAAGCACCTACAAGTATTCACTTTGCAAAGTAAATTGCCGACCTCTAAAGGTCAGTACTCTGTAGAATATGACTATGATTACAAACTTAAATATCATTCGTGAATACATTTAGTAGTCTGCTTGCGTAAACACAGGTGTGTCAACACATCGGCATACATACTGGTATTGAAAAGATTAAAACAAACAAGCAAGTTTTTATTTTTTATTATCATGTGAAGAATTATATAATTATTCAATACATACATGCATAATGATAAACGTTTTATCTGCAACCTGGTTCAATAAGTATTAATCTCATTGATAAGACGGCAATACATAACCGATCGGGAACAATTTTTTAAACAGTTTTCCTACACATACTACTTAATTCAAACTCTTGGACATTACTAATCGTGGGGATTTGATTTCGCGACTTGGATCAACCACGAAATACGCGAAATTAAATCCCCCACGAAATATAGTGATTTCACAGTATTAATCAAATGTACAAAATGAAGCATTTCAACATATTCACAAAATGAATTGAACTTTACTTACGTTACTAACAAATATAATTGTATAGCTCTATAAGATAACATGCAATGTCATGTAACTATATTACATAATTTGAGGTCATAATTCCGCTAAACATTGTCATCACTTTCTTCAAACTCAATATCAGTCAGTTTGGCTGTCACATCTTCTCACCCATTATTACTTCCTTCTTCAGTGTCAGGCTCTTTGAACATGATGCCAACCAACTATTGTGACGCAATATCACCAAAAGTCCTGTCAAATTCAATAACTTTATCTTCTCTCACTTGTTTCTGCGTCTAGTTAATGTTGGTTAGTATGGTGCAACAAAAGCACTTGAAAGTGTGCATGTTCTAATACATGATTATAGAAAATTGACACGGCGGAAAAAGCTCTAGTTGTGGGCTTTGAATTTTCGCGTAAACGTATTTGACATGCGTGTAAAGAGGATTGCCGTATAGGCAGCACACTGTTCTCTCCGTGGTCTCCGTACTTTTTTTTGAAGATCATCCAAACATTCGTGCTGCTGTTCGAGAAATCCAAATTGACACAAACTCTCTGTGCTTTTTAATCATTTTCAAGGACAGCCTTGCCTCTCCCTACAAAGCCACTGGTTATAACACAGCTTGTAAAGCAATGTTGTGTGGGTAGTGAAGAGCAAATATCAGACCCATTAACCTCTTCAATTTGTTTCACATTCACCATTTCCTTTTTTAATCATCCCAGTGCCAAACATGACATATGGTTGTATTACCGAAAATAATTTTGAAAGCAGGATCGGTATGTCTGTGTCAGAAGAATGTACCACGTGTTTCTGATGTTGGTGAGGATTGATTCATTCTGATGTATGCTTCCTCCTATGATGCAACAGATCTTCCTGACCACCAGAAAAGACAAATATGTCATCTGCAATGGTAAGCCGGGGACATTATTTCCCAGACAGAGTAGGTTTCATGACCTTGGAGGTTTTGTGCATATCTGTCCGTTTTCCACCGGCCGAAAATGCGATTAATGAATTGTGTCGTATTGTCGGGATTACTCATGTAACTTTTCAAATCAAAATAAGTCTTCGTTTTCGGCCTGACAACAGGAAAGTTGGGGTTTCACCTTGCCTCTTGCACACAAATACTTGATAGATATAGGGACGCAAGTGTCTGTCACAAAGTCGACTCGCGGTGCTTTGGTAAGTATGTCAAACACCAACTCTGCCAAATCGTCAAAGTACCAGGAACTGAGGGCTGATTGTGAGGTGTTTCGTTACCGTCACACACATACACATATTCAGTAGGTCGCTGTGTAGCTGTATCAACTGGTACTTCTAAGCAGTGGAGCAATTTGGCTTTGTCAGTTCTAACTGAAATGCCAACAGCTGTTGCAAGGGATCATGATACTGATCCTAGAGGATAGGATAGCTTCAACATAAGATCTCTCTTATACCCGATTAAGAAGGGAACCAATTAACCAAATATAGTGTGTTATAGATCGAGTCGGCGTGTCAATTAACAAGTCATTGACAAATATGTCATGGTCTTCTCAGCATGATGCGATAATAGATCATCATCTACATCTCGCTATGCTGAAATACGGACGATCATAGTTCATAGTTATTGATATCAGCTCGGATTAGGGTTTATGAAACCAATTATAGATTCTGTGGCTCTTCTCAAGTCTTTCTCATTGTTCTTTGTTTAGGATGGATGTAGTTCTTTGCGGCAAGAAATAACTTCTGATGCCATATTTGCAATCTGGAGAGTGGCTTCTAGCAGCTTTGATCTACATTGACGTGTAATGCACCAGTGGTATTGTTGGTATGCTGCATAGTTCCTACTGAATTTAATGATGTTACCCTAAATATTTGAATGTTGATTGATAGTTTTTGAATAGTTATGTGACTTGTGGAAGAGGGACACTGACTCTCCTGTTTTGGAGAAGTTCATTTGACCCGATGATGGGTTGTGTCAAGACTCAGGGTGTCATTAAATATACTGGCATGTGTCTGGTCAAAACACATTGGACATAGGCATTAGAGTGAAGATAAATGCATGTAAAGGTCATTTTCCTTTGTGTCTGTCTTTGATAAGAGTTAGTATTATTAGTATTATGTTGTTTTGTTGTCCAAATACTAGTTACCAGAATAAGGGAAACTAACTTAAGTTAGATGGGACACAATATTATTATTATTTGGGGTTTGTCTCAAAAACAGGATACATTATATGGGAAGATGCCATAACTAGTAAAAAATCATTGTCAATAACGGATAAGCTCCCAGTAGTTTATTGTGCAATTACTATTTTTCTGATTTATGAGCCATTTTAAAATATTTCTTTATTATATATTTATTTTATTTTTTAGACATTATATTGATTTATTTACTTATACTAATGAATTATATTACTTTAAAAAAAATCATAATTAAAAGTACAATAGTAGCACCTTTATTTCTGGAAACGTCCAATATTACATGCAACTTTAAATGGTAACGTAATTTTCGAGTTTAATTTACATATCGTATCATCTATATCTACACACACATTTTATTTATATATTCATTATTTTATATATTCATTTAATGAATAATATTTTATTATTAAAATAGTCACTGTTTCAGTAAAGATCTAGAGACTTTATTTCTGGAAACGGTAAATGGTAACATACATTTCGTGTCAATGTCAGGTAACGTAAATTACTTTCTTTTGGAAATTTGTTTTCTTCGTTTGATTTTGGTTTTTAACATGTTTGATAAATAATATTAAATAGACATAACGTTTTGTTGCATATAAACAATTTTTTAAAACATGATAATGGTAACGTATTTCAAATGGATGTCACGTCCTTATATCCCCACTCTCATTTGGCAAACATAATTTTGTAGCAAAAGCATACCCTTTCGGGAAAATATATCCTTCAAAATTCCCCTAGAATGGGGATGGCCTCTTTTGGTAACTTACAATCTTGTTATTATTAACAGTATTTATGATTTTTTGGTAAAAAACCAGGTGTAACGTAAACTACAGTATATTTCAATATTTGACTCATGTTGAAAAGGCTGTCTAAATTAAACAATTCATAAATAACATAAATATAGGTAGTATTTGTTATTCATATGCACATTTTTACTCATATTCAAATTTATTGAAGGTGTTCTGAAATTGTTATGGTAACGTAATTGTCGCCTGCGTTACACAAAAATTCTCCAACGCTCAGATGGCACAGATGGCACACATGGCTCATTTTGAAGCTTTTTGTATGAACTTTCAGATAATCATTTCCTACAAATTCCCCCTGGGATGGATAGCGGTATATAGCCAGTTCAAGGACTATATGGACATGGCAGACTAATATAACCGTAAACGACCATTTACACGAATTTATTTTAAAATCTGTATTGCAGTTATTTTTATAATTGAAGATTTTTGCTTCAAAACATCGTTCTCTCTCTACCTCTTTTTATAAATTCGGATGCAGCAAAATTAGGAAGCACATAATAGTTCATGTCGTAATGTTTTATATCGAATGAATCATAAGACGACATTAATATAACCATATTCGGCGAGAATGTCACGATATTTTATTCAGTTACAGAAGGAAGATGTTACTTTATAAGCTGAACTCCTCAGCATTCTCGCCAACTCAATATTGAGAAGGATTTGGATAAAGTACCACAGGGAATCCAGAGCGCTTGATCCAAAACAATAATTCCTTTATATAATATATTGAATAGGGTTGAATCAAGCTGTATAGGCCTATGGGAATAGTTTACCACATCTGTGGACTACAGCCAACGTTTACTATTTTACCCGTTTTTCACTCCGTGTCGATAGTACACGCACTTAAAACTATTTATCCGTGTAGCGGAAATACTAATGATGCTATCTGACTATATGTCTCCTCGTGATATCGCGTACACAAACCACAAACCGAACAAAAAATGTAGTACAACAATAACCTATGTTGACAGTGTTGAAAATGCCGGAAGAGGAATTTAAAGGGGAAAATAAATGACGCTTTCTGATTGGCTGATCAATGATTGGTTGTTTGTTATTCGTACAAGTTCGTCGTTTTCCGTTGGAAGTGTCGGGGAATTCCGTTGCAAGTGACCTTCACATTTTTGTAAATAAGCAAACAAGAAATTGAAAAATGAATGAAAAACAAAAAGAAGCCAGCAAAATGGTTCTTTAGGGCCATAATCTGGCCATTTTAGGTCAGGCAGGAAAAGGCAAATCATACCTGATAAGGGTAGTGAGCAAGAACCTTAATGACATTATATAACGTGTACGACAGGAATTGATTGTGCCAATTTTCAGGTAATCGATTTTGACAAATTTGAGTCTTCCTACATTCATGACATTATACAGGGCCGTCGATATGTTTTGGGGGACTGCGACACATACCCTTGGGGGGAATTTTAGCGTACTTTTACAGGAAAGGGGGAATTATTTTGCGGTCATAATTTTGATTATAATCATTGTTTTAAATACTGTACATGTTTTATTTGTATTAAATACAGTTCGTACTCAATATTTTACGTACCAGAATTTCTTTTGGATAATTTGATGTTTTTTCAGTCGGGAATGTTGAGTCTGAAATGGGGGGGGGGGGGGGGGGGGGGAGGGGGGGGGGCGGAGGGGGGCGGGGGGGGGAGGAAACATAATTTTTGGAGGGCGGGAATGCGTCCCTCTTACCGCACGCATAACCGGACGCAAAATCGGCAGATCGACGGCCCTGTTACAGTTGCGAACAATGGCTAAACACCTATGTTGTGTTTCCGAATTATTTCTTATTTTCCCTGAAGTGTGTGCGATCGTCGACAATCGTGCAGGCGACGATCTACCTGTCGACGATCGTGGAGAATGTTGCAGTGCACTTGTACATCGGCCGGTACCTCGAAGCATTGCCTGAGATTGAATCCTGGGGTGTCAGGAAACACACAACAATACCTATTCCCCCACCACACCCATGGTACACCAAATCTACCCGTAAACGTTCTAAATCCACACAAATTTTATTTATTTCACTCATGCACAAATTCCTGTAAAAGTTTTTATTCAGGTATTGCCAGGGTTCGACACTTACGCTAGCCCGAGGCTAGTCACTTTCGAGAAGGACTATTAAAAACTCACAGTTGACAAGCCCGACGGGCTAGTTGTTTTTATTATTTAAATGTCGATTTGAAATGATCTTATATGATCCTGATGTTGAAAATTGCCAAATCATTTAAATTTTTCGCTATTCAAACTCTTCAATATCGTAATGTAATGTAGGGTATGATATAGACCAAGACAAGCACATGCGAATGTGCAAATGTGTAAGTGTGTCAAATTACTCATCACTGATTGGCAATTTATTTTTTGAAGGCGCAAAATGCTGAAAAATAACCCGCGTTTTATACATATCCCCACATTTTTTTCGTAGAGACGTTAGCATTTCTATCACTATTAATTTCTAAGCATTTTATTGACATGATGACCTTCACATTGTAAACAAACATGTGGCGATATTAAAATACGGAACTGTCTCCATCGAAACGAACGAAAAACAGAATAGGAAAAGCGTCATCAGCAAAAAAAACATGATTCAAATAAACACATTCGTGTGTATTTTAGCCATCGTGAAAGTGCCTACAGAGCCCTTTTCCCAGTTTTGGGGAAGGGGCCTTTTGCCTTTATTTGGGGGAAAAAATCCATAAACGGGAAGTGAAATTTCCGAGGTAAGTCGGCATGACTTTAAAAGAAATTTGATTGTAGAAAATGCCATATGCAGGCCGCTGCAAAGAAAGGTATAATGGCCGTGGCCTATAAATAAATTTGACAAAGACCTAGTCACAAAGCTGTTGTCTTGCAGTATTTACAAGCAGTACAGTCATATAGGAAATGCATCCTCAGTTATAGATAGAGACGGATTATGAAGTTTCCACTCAGACATGTCTTGCGAGGGAGAGAACTCACGCTGGTCAGATGTCTGTATATAGCTCCAAAGCCTGGAGGCCTTATCCATGGAGCTACCAAGCCATGATATTTTGGTATCTTTTTATTTTGCCGTTTAATATTTAATAGAATATAAGACATTTTTTTTTTAAACCGGTATACAGATATCGGTTTAAAAAAAAGAAGTCTTATATTCTATTAAATATTGAATAGAATATAATTTTTATTTTTATTTTTTTTTAAACCGGTATCTGTGGACAAGTTGGTTTTAAGAAGGGCTAGTAAAACTAAGAAGGCACTAGCCCTGTAGGCTAGTAGTCAAAAAAAGTTAGTGTCAAACCCAGATTGCACAGTTGATATTGCATGTAAATATATGAATGCTTTCACCCACATTGGGGAGGAGGGCAGGCAGGCATGAGGCCTACCAAATCTCTGGAAAAAATCCGGATTCTGCAGATGTTTCAATAGCTCTCCGGATCTCGTGATTTAAATGTACAACGTGCGGATTTTGCATGAAAACAAAATGTTCATGATTAAACAGCTATATTTTCACATTTTACCACATGTTACGCTTGCTGGTCAGATGAGTATTTACAAGTGTCGAATCAATGGGGATCATCCGTGTAATGCACTGACTGAATATACTTTGATACTTTATTATTTCAAATAATGCATCAACTTGTATTAATAACATATATAATTGAAATTTGCGCTTTAAACAATAATTGCGAAAATGAAGTCGCACGCCCCAAATTTCCATTTAAAAATGTTCTTCGCGTCCTTTAAATGTTAAAATTACAAATCTCCGCATTTTGGGTTAAAAAGTTTTGGCAGACCTGAGGCATATCCTGGGAAATTATACCCATTTAACATTACAATGTCTAATTCAATGAGATCCATTATACTCTGTATCAAACATCGCCGTGTTGGACTCGCGGTTACTGTCTTTGTGATAGTGTCCTAATTTTATATATATGTCTATTCCGCTCAATGCCACACCCATTTCCGCCCCCCACACACACTCCCAACCATCCCCAATGAAAGCATTGATAGGTCCCATGTATAAAGTACATGTAATTTAAATATGATTACATATACATATATATCACATTTCTGCTGTGAATAAAAATAATTTATAAGAACATAAACTTATTTCAAATAATAAACATTATAGGGAGCAATGACAATGCATCGCTGGTGCGGCATCAAAGATGGGAGGCTGACACCAAAAGAACTGCTGGCCAGTGTAATGAGCGGAGAGAGCCATGAAGCTACTAGGGCAAGAATTCGAGCTGCAGATGTGTTAGTTATTGATGAGATTTCTATGTTAAGGTAATATTTCTCTGTCTATATTGTCAGTATATTGTAACTGTTACATAATATTGTTAAAACAAGCACTATATAGTACAGAACAATATTAATATACATCTACATTTCTGAATTTTGAAGCATGGAGAATAACAGTAATTGTATTGTTTGAATGGACACACTGTAATGTAGATTTATCAAAAAAGGAAAGTGTATCGTTTGTGAGGCTCAAAAGCGCATATATGTGCATGATAAACAGTTGTAATAGTGCAGTAAAAAATTAATGTTTTATTTCAATATTTGATACAATCTCAAACATTGTAAATAAAAAACATGTTACACGTTGTAACATCTGAACAGTTTTAGTCCTTTGTCCCCCACCGGTCCCGGGGGAGGGGGGGAATAAAGGTTTGCACCCTGTCCGTCCTTCCGCCCGACCTTCCGAATGCTTGTCCGGGCCATATTTTCAATACTATAAGACTTTCAGATACAAAACTTGGTATGTGAATACATCTTGCGATAGCGGTGTGTCGCGTACCAAAATAAGAGCACTTGACCTGTGACCTCTGTCGTATAAAATGCTTGTCCGGACCGTATTTTCAATAATATAAAAGAAATATAAAAAGATCGGACAGGGAAAGTAGCATTCAAGGAGGACAGTAAACCACAAAACACAGAAACAAACAAGCAAACAGACAAACAAGAAGGCAAAAGCAATAATAAATGCAAACGACATCACAAACACAAAAAGGGTTGACGATAAGGCTACCGCCTTGGAACGGTCAGTGGCAAAGTAGGCCAAACTTGGTATGTGAATATTGTTGGGATAGCGGTGTGTCGCGTACCAAAATAAGGTCATTGTGATGGCCCATGAATTGTACAATAAAGGAATTTTGGTTTGGGATTTCTTATAGCATTATGCATCTTATTCATACTTTACCCATATTGTATTGAAAGTCAGTGATACATTAAGTGACAAATTTAACAATATATTAAGACAATTATCTTCTCTTTTTTTTCTTATTTTATACATATATTATGCCATTTCAGCTATAGAATATTTGGTCCGTTGGAGATGCTGTGCAGATCCATTAGATGTTGTCCCAGTACGTTTGGTGACCTCCAAATGGTAGTGTGTGGAGATTTTTACCAATTGCCACCTGTGCCAAACATGTTGTATGGTGACGAGGGACAATTTGCGTTCAGGTAACAAATGTTTGAATATATCTCGTCATAGCTAGACGCCCTGCCGTAGTTCGTCCGAAGGTTATCTGTTCTAAAGTTAGCTATAAATTGTATTCTTTATTTCTGATTTACCCTATCGATCAATGTTACACAGTAACGTGGGAGATTGTGCCACATTGGAATGTTTAATTGTGAATTTTGTGTCTGGCATTGATATGTAATGTTTTTTTTATATCTTTACATACTGTTTACAGTAAGTTGCATATTCTTGTACAAGATGACACCAATATAGAATTAGTATACTCGGTTAAAAAAGTTGTGGACCAGGGTATATAAAGTCATATCAAAATAAAACTAGTGGACAAAATTTTAGTATCTTCTTTTAGTAACCAAGGTCTGACCTACCCGGTTAATTTGGTACCAGAAATATTAAATTCCAAACAAGATTTGATTTGATTTGATTTGAAAAAAATATCGCGAACACACAAAGGGTCTGTAAAAAATGTTGCAAAGTCCATACAATGTAACAGTTACGGACACATTCGAGTAACCAATAAAAATATTATTATTTTTAGTTCTTTAACACAAGTGAAAATATTACAGTTTTCTCACTGCAAGATGAAAATAAATGCTACATATTCACGCCAAAAGACACAAATATTCCATTTATTATATAGTCACAACCTTGAAACTTAGTCGGACAAAAGTTAAGGCGCCAAAACAATGACATCAATAATATCAACAGATTAAACGGGTGCAAGGTATTCATTATCAGTGAACATGTTTTATATTTTCACATGTTAAATATAAATAATGATAATGTAATATTTTAATTTAATCCCGAAATGCACTATTTTAATGGAAAGTATATAATAAAGTTTCATGTTTTATGGATGAAATCTTCCTTTAATTATTACATTTTGAAATAACTGCACACACTATTTCTGAGAAGTTATTATTTGGAATAAAACCTTTTATTTTGACAGAAATA
The DNA here is from genome assembly GCA_037043455.1 of Cyrtodaria siliqua. Taxonomy (NCBI): domain Eukaryota; kingdom Metazoa; phylum Mollusca; class Bivalvia; order Adapedonta; family Hiatellidae; genus Cyrtodaria; species Cyrtodaria siliqua. The sequence continues at coordinate 210,122 of JAWPHD010002672.1, read as the reverse complement.
AAGCATGACACATGAAGTATTTGAAATTAAATTTCAGGTGATTTGAAAGTCTTTAAAAGTGAAGATGTTGGGGATGAACATTGTTTGAATCGACTAAGAGTACCAAAGTCGTTGTGGCTTAAAGATCGCTGCCAAGTGATGTTGTTGCGCAATATGTCGGACAGACTTGTGAATGGATCTATGGGTGTTGTCAGTAGCATATGTTCAGAATTCATTGAAGTGTACTTTCCTGCCATTGGCTTTTTCTTCCAGATTGAAAAAAAATACATTTACAGGTGATATAGTTCATTTTTTATTTCGAAATACATCAATAACATTGTTATATCACTCTTTTTTCATGGCATGCGAATATTAAGGTAAATATGCAGTATGTCACATGTTTAGAAGTCGGTGTCGCACTACAGGTACTACATTCATTTAAATGTACTTTTATGGCCCATCAACACATGTTTACTTATACAATTATCAGCTGGCCAACAGATAACAATTGAACAACTTTTCCATATCTACCTGTTACTATGGAATGCATTGCTATGGATATTAAACAAGCTTGGAGAATACACTGCGATACACAGGACTGACCGATTTATTGAAGGAAACTGCCTTGCACACCATATAAACACCGAGGTGCTACATGCATGGATTTCAAAAATCGTAACAAAGTATAGTATACACTGAGCTACTGCCGCTCCTTCTTCTTAATCACCACCAAGTTGTATGTGTAGTATATACTTACCGCTTAAGATTTACATATTGCATAATATTTTACCTCAATATTCAAAGTATATCGTTTTTCACATATCACTTTATATTTCAACTTTGGAGCGCTGTGGTCTAGTGGTAGAGCGTTGGACCCATGATCCTATGGAAGGGAATCAAGGTCAAAAGTCTTAATGTGTTAATTGTGTTTCTGCAATGTCTCATGTGTGTAAATATTGCATATTTGTTTTTTCTTTGTTGCAAATGCAACATTACAACCTTGCAACTTTCAAACGCCAAACATCCTAATGCGTCCAGTGTATACTCCACGATATTACATGTATGTAAAAATGTAATACATAACATTTCCTTGTGACAAATGCTAACATGCAACATTGCAACGTCTTAAATCGTATCAGTTGCATGCGTGGTAAATACAACATTACAAACTTGCAAGTTTCAATGCTTTTAATTTCAAATTTAGAGTGTTTAATTGTTAATTTTACGTAGTAGATACAACTTGTGCAGCAGACATCTATATCGATTGTAGCGCCGCTTAACGTCATAATTTCGACGATTGCACCATTATGACGAAAGGTGGCTAACTGTATCTACTAACTGGTCCCTTGTAAATCGCAATTTCTTGGTCCAAATATAACTTGCGCTTTCAGAGTTGTCTCATCCTGAATCTGTTGTTATCGGAATTCGCTGGACATGTTATGATTTTAAGTTCGTCTGATGTCAATTATTTTCAAAAGTATGCTATAATAACTGTGACCGAGGTGAGGGATCGATGCGCTAAGGTATAATGTATCTGTCGGACATACGTTTTCAGTAAATAATGCTTTAAATAAGTTATTTGCACCAGAGTTGTGGTAGCGGGTCGAAGCAGGTAACATGCTTTTGCTCACATTTCGCTTTGTTTCGCTCATGCACAGACATATTAATAAATAATAATAAATTGTTATTAGGTCTGTGGCTCATGCTAATTCCTCAGACAATAAAGTGTAAAATAGCTACTGGCTGTATACCAGATATCGTCATTTTATGTTGATTCTTTAATATACTTAAATCAAAACTAGTCATCTCATAAATATTTTGCTGGTAGAGAAGCTTACCCCTTTGCCGTAAATTTTCTGTGTTTACATTGTTCTTATTCTCAGTAACAAGTGTCACGTGACCGTTACTAAATATAGACTGAATTGGGCCGGTCGTTTGAGCCGAATGTAGTAGTTATCGTCATGTTCAGTTAAATACCGAATAATCCAAGTTTGCGATGATGAAAACGTGTGTATAGTAATTAATTGAAACATAAATATACCATTGCATATAAGTACACAAAAAGAATATCAAGAAAAAAATGATGTCTACAATTTAAAATGTTTTTTCAACTGTAGGTATTAGATGTAATTTACTTCACTTCGACGTTCATAATTTAAAAGGAAATAACTGTCCGCAAATTTAAATTGATTGACGTGAACTAGTTGTCATCCTTGGCTGAAAATTGTTAGCACATGCTTTTAGTTTTTTGGGCATGTCAAATTGATTCAATGGTTCGACGTAAAAGATCAGCTATTTGAAAAGGAAATGTTCCTGCGCATGCGCATTAGCGCGTGATTCCCCCGATTGTGTTTTGTTTATAACGGTATTTATATAGGTAAACGGGTTGGTTTGAGAGTGTATGTTAACATTTCTAAAAAAAAATTCCTCTCCAATCGTCTGATGATAGTGTGTAGTGATTTGTAAAGTGGTTTCGAAAAATAATCACAATATTGAGCGTTTTATTGATAATGACGAAATCTGGTGAATGACGATAAATGGTACACAACCAGTATCACTGGCGCGTAACTATAGTTAGGAAATACCTTCTTCTGGTTGTATATATATAGGTTATTTTAATCAATTAAATACATAACTAATGTATTTAAACAATTTTAAAACATATACCAATCCTGATGTACTTCCTTTAATCAGTGATACAAAATAAACTAACAAACCCTTCTTCGGAAATGAGGCTACCATTACATAAAATTAAAATTGAGTATGGTCAGTATCAGTTGAAAGAAATAGAAATAACTCATTCTTCATTATAACTTCTATACAGTGATAATGAACATGTACCTATACTTGCTATATATTTTATATTTTAGCATCTGCATATCGTAGTATATCAAGAAACCAGGACAGATACTCATACGATGATAACAGCAGCCAGTATTTGTGCCATTCCATAAAGGAAACGGGACACATTCATGACCTCTTGCTGTCACATGAAACTATCCATCTTGCAACTGTGTATTTAAGTTCTGCAGTTGCGACTGGATAGTGATTTGGGATAAGCATGTTATTTCAACAATCATGTATTTCATCACTTACATCTGCCAATTGATTTCTTTTCATATCTCAAAACAGACTTACATGACAATTGTAAGTATTAACTAAAGTCTATCCAACAAACTGTTACACATACTATGTTGGGACCTTCTTAGATCAAGTTATTAAATTGCTTAAACATACAAGAACTGATTCTAATTCTCAACAGAGCAAACCTATGTTATGTTATGGAATTATTTTTTTTAAAAAAATAAATTGTGTAACGGAAGACCATAATTGCATTCTATATTTTCTGTAATACCCTGAGCAATTTTACCTACGTATATATACTACTCAAAATTTGCTAAGGATTCTTTTTTACTGTATAAATTTCTTGCTGAGCTAAATAGCATTATTTCTATTTTACCTGAAATTATTTAGGGCAGTTTATGGTCATCAGAAGCACGCAGTATTGAATTGTTGAAGTATCAATGAAATTAATATCGTTATTGTGAATTAATTTCTAATAAAACTATATGGAAGAAAAAAGTTATCCTTAGCAAATTTTGAGTAGTATATTAACTGTGTTTAAAACACGGCAATCTTGGAGTGTTAATCAATTTGCGGCTTACATACATTTTAATTAAATTTTGAGTTTTAATTTGTTCTTATCATTCAATCAAGGGTACATATAAAATTGGTGCAATATAACCAATAGTTAGTAATATGCAAACACAAAATCAATTTGATTAATATAAATGCCTGAACAATTGCATATATGTGCAAAAAGTATATATAATAAAACAAGAGGCCCAAGAGGGCCTGTGGACGCTCTACTGGCTAAAACGGCTCTTATAACATGAATGAAGCGAGAGACTATCGTCTTAAAGAGGCAAAATATAGCATTTTAAACTAAATTAAGAGCATTAACTCTGCCATTACTGGTCCGATCTGGCTGGTTTTCGAACTTGGCCAGTAGAGATAATAAAAAAAAAGAAAAAAAAAAAAAAAAGTAAAGAAATATAAAAATATGAAAAGAAAAAAAGTCAAAAAATCTGGTAAAGTTTGGTAAAGATCAGATGAAAAATGAAGGCCCTATCGCCTTAACAAGGCAAAATATAGCATATTTAACGAAATCAAGCGCCATAACTCTGCTGTTACTGGTCCGATATGGCTGGTTTTCAAACTTTTCCGAGATTTTATTGACATTAACAATCTGGTAAAATTTGGTAAAGATCGGATGAAAAATGAAGGCCCTATCGTCTTAACGAGGCAAAATATAGCATTTTTAGCTAAATCAAGGGCCATAACTCCGCTGTTACTGGTCCGATCTGGCTGGTTTTCAAACTTTTCCGAGCTTCTATTAATATTAACAATCTGTTAAAGTTTGGTAAAGATCAGATGAAAAATGAAGGCCCTATCGACTTAACGAGGCAAAATATAGCATTTGTAACTAATTCTAGGGCCATAACTCCGCTGTTACTAGTCCGATCTGGTTGGTTTTCAACCTTATCCGAGCTTTTATTGACACTAACAATCTGGTAAAGATCTGAAGAAAAATGGAGGCCCTATGGTCTTAATGAGGCAAAATATAGCATTTTTAACTAAATCAAGGGCCATAACTCCGCTGTGACTGGTCCGATATGGCTGGTTTTCAAACTTATCCGAGCTTTCATTGACAGTAACAATCTGGTAAAGTTTGGTAAAGATCAGATGAAAAATGAAGGCCTATTGTCTTTAACGAGACAAAAGTTAATGACGGACAACTCGGCATCCCATAAAAACAAAAATGCCATGTGTCCCTTTAAATTTACAATTGGGATTATCCAACGACTTCAAAGCTTACAGATGCGAACTGCCATCCAAAGCTGACAGAATACTATCAGTCAAACACAATTTTTTAAATATACAAAGGATATATATTTCTTCCTTTTTTTCACTGTGATACAGCTCTTTTGTAGTTAACATTGTGTTTGTTCTTTATTTAAATCCATTTCAAAGCAGTCCAGATGATATTTTAATGTTGCAGTCACATGACGTAAAAGATGTTTGTATAATTATCCAATTTTGGTTGTAAATTCCTGACAGAAAAAATGTACATGCCAGTCATAGAAAACCATTTAAATGTCTACATAGGATAAAGATACTTTCTCTTCTCGAGGAGAGTGTTATTCTGTAGTGACATCTCATCTTTGCTCAGAAAGTTCTAGGTCCATTCTCCATAATTTATTGAGATGTAAATGGAGGATGAGCCTGGTATGTTCATTCCTGTTAGGTGCCATATAACCTTTCTTGTGTAGGTGCGGCATAAAGTCCCAATTCAATTCATCTTTGCTCATATGATGGATTAAAGATGTTGGTACCAACATGGTTGTAATGATCCAGGGCAGGACAATATCATTCGTCTGCTCGCTATATTGACTGATAATGTTATAATTGTATTCAAACACACTTATCAATTAATGCAGTCAGTAAAAAGAATCCAATAAATGCAATAATTCAGTAAATGAATAAAATAACTATCTTTCAAACTCAATGATTTATTTAATTTACCTCAAGATCTGGATTTAATGTCGATCAGTATTGCTATGTCTGAAACTGCACTTTATATACGTTCTCGTCGATATCTCGTAAAATCCTGTCCATGTATTATTTGACATATTGTTCACCACATTTCTTGAATAACTAGAACTGTCGCCGGAGGCGGACGAATACCCCTGCTGGCAACTTTTTTTTTGATATACAGACATATGGAAATAAAATGGCCATAACTCCTATAAACACTATCAAAGCCATCAGGTTTTAGAGAAATATCGCGGACAAGAATTTTACTTCAAGGTATGAAATGCATTAAAAATACAAAGGGCCATAACTCAGTGGAAAATTATTGATCCAGACACCATGACAGTATGCACATCTGCACTTGATATTGATACTTCCTAGCAAGTTTCAAAAAAGTCTAACCAGGAGTTTTAGAGAAATAGCCCGGAAGAGAGTTTTGTGCGGAAATAGCGCGGACAAGAAAGACAGACAGATGGACGAACCGAATCCAGTATAGCCCCCACAAACTCGTTTGCGGGGGTATAATTATCGAACCGGAACGTCATGATAGTATTTGCATCTCAACTCGATATTAATACTTCCTAGCAAGTTTCTTGAAATTCTAAGCAGGAGTTCTTGAGAAACAAGAATGTGTCTACGGACAGACAGACGGACAAGCTGATTCCAGTATAGCCCCCCACAAACTCGTTTGCGGGGGGTATAATGAACAATGCGACCTGTGTATCTCGGTCAACAGAAATTACAAACAAGTCGGGGTTTACTACTCTGCCAAACATTCTTCTGTGACAGACTGTAGTGCAAATGGATTTATAGCAACATTTATTTTATTTCAAATTTAAGGTTACCGTATGTAACTTGAGCCACTATGAGGCGTAACATTAAACTGTGCAAGTGTAATTTCAGTAAAATGTAAAATATATAAATTGTCCGGCATGTATAAAGGTAACCTGTATTGTATGCACATACAGTCATTGTTGGCTTGACAAGATAAATGCCATATCATAACAAAATGATTTTACAGTCCATTTTAAAACAGGTTTCCGTAATTAAATTCATCAAAAATGGCACAGCGGAATAAGTCCCATACGGTTAATGTTTACCTTTTCAATAGTATTTCTGCATGGGCAGCCATCTTGAATTTTCCAAGGAAGAGTTTGTTTTTAAAGTGATTTGTATGGCTGATTACCACAGCAGTTCAAAGATATTGCACAAGATATTGCCCCCACCCCCACCCCCAACTCACACACACAGGGCCAACGGCTTGACATCCTCTCCAAATCATAATTTTTCATTGCAGAGATGTTGAGATTTTATCTTATTTTCAGTAGGTGATAAAATTTGTGTTACTCTGGTTTTATCCTTATGTTCAATAGTAAAATAAAAATCTTTGGCAGAGTAAAAAGACGATAATTTTCAAGATTTTGATTTTGAAAGGTACATATATTGAATCAATTTGCATGAATGTGCATGCAATATGCACGGTTTTAAAAGAATCACACTGTAGATACCTTAATTTTTACAGTAAACTTGGTTGAACATCAAGGATAAAGACCGAGTTTATCACCTACCAGAATGTATTATGTATGTCTTATTGCTGGTCACTGATTGGTCAGTTTTTTTGATGATGCTCTATCAAAATTATGAAATGATTGCATACTTTCAAAGTAACTTGCGTAAGATAATACAGTCCGTTTGATATACCTTGGATGTGGTCCCACTGCAGCTTGAATCCATGACTTCTAGGACGAGAGTCAAGTATGCTAATACAGGGGCGTAGCTGCCTATAGGCCCTGTAGGCCCGGGCCTAAACCTCTCTCCGAAAGATGAAAAACATAAAACTGCCAAAAAATGCAATAAAAAGTGAAGGATAAGGTGGGTAAGGGGTAAAAAAAATAGTTCAAACTTGCTATGATTTGTTTGTGTTTTTTGCATGTGAAATTGCATTTTGCTCTCCAATGTGGTCCATGTAAAATAAAGGTGGATGGGGTGCGAAAATTCATATAACTCATATAACCTGTAAATTCGACCTGTCATCAGAACATTGGTGAAAAGAACTTAAGATAAAGAATTTTTCAAACAAAATGTACACGAATTATATCAATAACGGTCGTATTGCATCGAATTCTCACCTCGGTCACACCTGTTGTTTGTCAGGTATGAGTGAAACTATTTTTTAAACACAATTTTTCTTTGAAATTTAACAACAACTTGTTGACACTTTTACCCACAATGCCTAATTCGAGCGCAGTCGGGGAAGGGTACCAGACTAGTCAATGTCAAGGTAAAGAAGGGATCAGTAATTATTTCAATAGTTCAATTTACCGCCACCTGTTGTCATAATGTCCAATGACTATTACAATTTGAGAAGTTCCTAATGAGTATTACAAATTTAGAAGTGCGTAATTCGTAATTTGCCGAACTTGGTAGTGGGAGCAATAAACAAATTGAATCTTGTCGTTTCAAGTTTGTTGTCTCGTATTTACAACTATAAAGTGGTAAGTATGCAACTTGAATGTTGTACAATGGACACATTACAAACTAAGACAATTTGAACTCAGAAGTAGCAATGTTGCATATTTGCATTTATCACAAAGAAGTAAGAGGTACCACATTTTTATACACATGGGATATCAGTAGACACATTAAGACGTTTAGCGATTGAAAGTTGCAAGGTTGTAATGTTGCATTTGCAACAAAGAAAAAACTAATCTGCAATATTTACACACATGAGACATTGCAGAAACACAATTAACACATTAAGACTTTTGACCCTGATACCCTTCCATATGATCCAAAAGTCGTGGGTTAGATTCCCGTCATTGTCATATGCGTTGTGTCCCTGAGCAAGACACTTTATCTGCATTGCTTAGTACTGGTTCTACCCAGGAATATATCGAGAGTGATTCAAATAAGTTCATAGAGCTTTAGTGCCTGCACCACAACAAACATCTCCAAACTTTTAACTTCTTGTCTTACTGCCGTTAAAGATCACGTTTAACTGTATTGTGATAAAACTTATGAAAACTCTGGGATTAATTTATTTTGGTCTATAAAAAATTCAGGAGACGTTCTTGATAAAATGTTCAAGAAAGGTCAAGTTTCATCAATTAGCACTTATGACTTCTCTACACTATATACAACCTTACCACATCACCTTATTAAAGACAAGCTAATTTCTCTTATTCAAAAAACATTTGCTAGAGAAAATACTACATTTTTGGCATGTAATAATATAAAAGCGTTTTTTACTAACGGCAGTTTTGACAATTATACTATGTGGACTTGCTATGAATATCTGATAATAACGCTTCTTTTCTTGATTTAGATCTCTCGATTGAAAATGGTAAAATAATTAGCAAAATCTATGACAAGAGAGATGATTTTAATTTTGACATTGTTAATTATCCCCACTTGAATGGGGATGTTCCCCGAGCAACTTCTTATGGGGTATATGTGTCTCAACTTATTCGTTTTTCTAGAGCTTGTACTCGAGTTGAGGACTTTAATATTCGTAATCTTTGTATAACTAAAAAGTTACTCAATCAGGGTTACCGTTACCATAAACTCCGTAAAACCTTTGCAAAATTTTATTATCGTAACCCTGATCTTCTTTCCAAAAGTAATTGTTTAAGGACTCTTCCGCGACAAGGACTATCACAACCTGACTTATATGGTGATGTGATTTATAAACTTCGTAAGATTCTAGGTCATGATCACTTTCATACTATCTTTGTTAAACTTGTTAAAAAGTTTATTAAAAGAGGTTATGACCCTATCATTTTGCAACGTACTGCATGCTTGGTGGTGGACCCTTTTACAGTTCGCCACTATGCTTTCCTCTTTAATTGTACGATGACCAGACAGGCTGTGGACCCTATGATGACGCCTACCTAAAGCCCATTGGGACGGTGGCGTTTGATGTTTGTCCATGATCTTTCTTGTCGTGCCCTTAATGGTTTATTCTCTTACTGCTCTGGCTTCTGCAAAGTCATTGAGTACCTTCATTGTGGCTTTCTAGGCTATTGTTTTTTTTGTATTATATTTACACGAGCATATTTGTGTTTTACTTATATTGCCTATTGATGCTGCCTTGTTGGTTAGAGATTAGATCATGGCGGGGATTTCTTTATTTACACTGTCCTGTTTTAATGGGATGACAGTAGGGTAAGTGTGAGGTTTGGTGCACCCTACAACCGGTTTAAACCCCCAGTGGCCTACTTTGCCACTGACCGTTCCAAGGCGGTAGCCCTATTGTCAACCCTTTTTGTGTTTGTGATGTCGTTTGCATTTATTATTGCTTTTGCCTTCTTGTTTGTCTGTTTGCGTGTTTGTTTCTGTGTTTTGTGGTTTACTGTCCTCCTTGAATGCTACTTTCCCTGTCCGATCTTTTTATATTTCTTTCGTTACAATCGATGTAAAATAAATAAGTTGAAACTAACTTTGAACTGTAGAAAATGTTTACAGTAAAGAATTAGCACTGCATGCAATTTAACTGTAAATCACTGTTATACTAATATGATTTTTTTATATGTTCTTTGCTATAGGATCCATCTGACCTTGTGTAGTAGAAATGAAGTAAAACTCAATTTCAGACAAGTCGTCTTTTCTTGTCGAATATGTTCGTATGTATGCAAGACTTATTGCAGTAACTTTGTGTCTTATCTGTGTTCTAGTGTTGATAACATAGTGAAAAGGTCCACGGTGGTGGTGGTTGTTGTAACAGTTTCATTTGCAGGACAACTGTACACAGAACCCTATTGCATCAACAGCAGATAAAGAGACAATGTGGACTTTTATTTTCATGCAGAAACTTCATGAAATGTTTGTTTACTCACGACACACAATTGTGTATTGATTGCTCGTATGATACTGTGCAACTGTATATCATAATTATATGTAATTTTGGGTATACAGGTCATATCACATTTTTTTTGCTTTCTCTCACAGTTAAATTAACATACTAATATGTTGATCCACAGTAGCAGGAAGCTATCCGAAAGTTGAATATGGTTCTGTGCAAGGTACAGTTACTGTAGTTACTGTAGTTACTGTAGTTACTGTAGTTACTTATGATTGTTATTAATCCAACAGAACAACTTCTTCTGGAATGGTGAATGGTCTTCTGAAAAATATGTTTATCATATAAGTTGTGGTGCAGGGATGTAATGAAGCAATTATTTCTTTTTATTTCATTTCTATGGGTGAAAGAATATTCCTAATCGGTGAATATAAATAACTAACTGCGAACACAAAAATAAGTAAATGCGACGTTTACTTATAACATCATTAACGTGTTGGTGATGTCGATGTCATCCGCCGATAACGCGAAATAAAGCGAATAAGTCTGGTTACAATCATACATAATCTGATTAAAAATGTAAAAAATACATTATTCAACTGCTGGGATCGAGACTATATGAAAAATCTTCACTCGAAGGTAGGCGTGTGTTGTTTTTAGCTCGACTGATCAGAGATCAGCAGAGCTTATGCCGTGGTGCGGCGTCCGTCGTCTGTCTGTCCGTAAACTTTTATTTGTAGCGAATACTCCTCTGAAACTACTGGATGGATATTCATGAAAGTTTACAGAAATGTTGCCCATAAAGTCTAGTTGATCCTAGCAAAAATTCATGTTGATGTGAAATCCAAGATGGCCGCCAAAGCTAAAAATAGAGTTTTAAAATACAAGATTGTAGCGACTACTTCTTGAAAACTATAAGTGATATTGATATGGGACTTTTTCTAAAATGATCAGCATGACATGATGTTGGTCCATGTCAAAAATCTTTTTGATTCGACGTTAAACATGGCTGCCAGCGGCCATCTTTGTTTACATAGAGTTACAGAGTAAAAACTTGTAGCGACTACTCCTCTGAAACTACTTGGCGGATTTTCATGAAACTTTACAGAAATGTTGCTCTCTATGTCTAATTGATCCTAGAAAAATTTCAGATCTGCCAGAAATTCAAGATGGCCGCCACTGCTAAAACTAGATTTAAAATAAATAAGTTTGTAGCGACTACTTCTTGAAAACTATAAGAGATATTGATATGGGACTTTTTCTAAAATGATCAGCATGACATGATGGTTATCCGAGTTGGACATTATTTTGATTCGACGTTAAACATGGCTGCCAGAGGCCATCTTTGTTTACATAGAGTTATATAATGAAAACTTGTAGCGACTTGCTCTTGATGTCTAATTGATCTTAGCAAAATGTCAGGTCGGCCGAAAATTGAAGATGGTCGCCACGGCTAAAAATAGAGTTTCAAAAAACAAGTTTGCATCGACTACTTCCTGAAATCAAAATCAATCAGTAGAGCTTCAAGGTCATTGACCTCTTGTTTTCACTTGCTCGATTACGCTCGTTCATGAAAAACACCACACGTCTACCATCTCGTGAATGATTTCCCTATAATCGATCCCAGCAGTTAAATAACCTCGATATCATATGAATGCAATAAATGTGCAACTGAAACTGAATTTATTGTGAGGTCTTTTCCGTTCAGGTGAGGGTAAACTATTTCATTTGCATAAGCATTATAAATAATGATACATATTACAGAAATGGACCAGGCAGTTACATTGTTGCTTGACGTACAGTAATCACTGAGTCAAAATGCAACGTCATCATAGAAGAACATTCTATATAGGAAGATACAATAACAAAATAATTGCTTAGGATGCATTTTCGCAGTAACGTGAGAAATAAGTCATAGTTGCATGTATGCAATGAGGCAATTATTAAAAGTTGTTGAATAAAAACTATATGATGATCTGTACAGCCTGTCATGATATAATGCAATTCTTTGAACCATTTAATTCACATATTGTTATAATTGAATTTGAACTAAAATTGTCATCTTTATTTCTTGACTTAGCATCCTTTAAAAATAAATGTTCACCACTAAACTTGTAATGTCACTAGAAACACCAGGTTCTGAGGTATCTTTTTACTTTCAAAGCGTAAATTTACATTAAGAACGAGTAGTTTCAATTGTAACATAACATGGTGTTTGCATTCAATCGGAATACAATTGGAAACCCATTTTAGAATGTTTGTTTCAGGACAGCAAACATAAATTAATATTACTAATAATAATGACAAAAAGGACAAAACATTAAATTTGTCATATTTACTTTTCTTTAAAATAAAGTTTTACATATACTAGACTGAATTTATTAAATTGAAATTGAAACATGTATCATATTAATAATGTTTGTGTTCAATCTAAAGTTCATATTGCTTAACATTTCTGAAATTGATCTGTGTGTTTCTATTTCAATTTTATTATACAATCCAGATCAGAAAGTCAATGTAGCAGAAAAACTTCAATTTCCTCTGACGCTAAGCTATGCACTGACTGTGCACAAATCTTTCAAACTCTTTCAAAATGAAGTGACGAATACATTTGTGGAAATGTATATTTCAATAATTATGATTATTAATTAACTACTTCATATCTGCCGTGCTTTGCAGGAAACTGCACTCATCATATGATACAAAGAAGGCCAATATGGATAGAAACTCGGCCAATATTAGAAAACTGGGCCAATAAAAAAAAAGCAATGTCAATGGATAAACCAACATCCCCAATATGACCAAGGCTTTGTGATCTTTAAGGACGCCATTTTGAAGAACAAAAACTACGTCGCAGCTTTTCCATCATACATTAGTTGGCCTATGTAATGTAGACAATGAAAATAATGAATGTTTGATTATTGGTAAATTGTATTCAGTGAACTTCCCTGAAATATAGCTATTATCACGTTCGTGTGTGATTTTCAAGAAACGGTAGTTGACATGTATTGCATCGCAATACTTCATTCACATGTTGTTTATAAGTCATACAGCAGGAAATATTTGAACGTATATTACATATAGGATAATGTTTATTTCCAATGATGAAACAATTTTTGAATAAATGTGTTATACTTTCAGTGTGGAAATCAACTGCAATGAAATGTTCAAAGCTGGACAGTTAGGCGTAGCTCTAGGACGTGCAAAAACAGTTGATGGGTTAAAAGTGACCAGTTTTACGCCAAGCGTTGTGTTTCGCCATCCTGACATTGTTTACGAGTTCTATGATGGACACTCCATGGAGTGCAGTGAAAATCTGGACTGCTGTCAGCATTTAAGGTAACTTGTAATGTTATAGAAACGTTGTACATTACAGACAAATACTCACCTCATGAAAGTTTGGGTAATTTTGACACTGAATTACTGTTGCCAGACTTCGGAGGCTTTCTTATTAGTGGTCCTGACGTGTTCATCGTATATGGTTCAGCTGCTGTTCCCCTTTTTCTCTTCTTGAAAGTATTGCACTTTGCTGAAATGTTTGATAGTCCCAGAATTATACTATTATTCGTCTTTACGTATGTTGCATAATTTGGGTTGGCGTTGTTACCATTGTGTAGGCCACGCTGCTGACAAAAGTGATTCTCTATAGCGTCACTATTCACACGAGATGGCACTACAGATGAGCCTGGAAATGTGCTCAGATGATCTTTTACAAGTTCCTCAAATCCTGTTAATACAGGATTTTAAATCCTCCCTTGTTTGCCAAGTCATCAGATTTGCCAAGACTAGGCCATCTGTAAGTCCTTTTTCCCAGTCTTGAAACCACATTAGTGCTTCTGTATTCTGCGCTAGCCGCATGTCAGCTGTGGAGGTAATGGGCAATGAGTCACGAAAGTTTCTTATAAGCTTGGCAGTTTGCTTCACAAGTTCTATTGCTGCATTTAATATAATGCCTCCATTGCTGAGGGTGCTTTGGTACGCTTGAAATAAACGTAGCATATCTTCGTCAAGGACTTCCTCTGCCAGATGATTCCTTATCTTTTGGGCATTGGTGGGGAAAATGTGCTCATTTGTCAGTTTTCGGTGGACTTTAAAATGATTTGTCTGGTCCCATTTGTAGGCATCTTCCCACCAATGCCACACAATCACTTCATTACTTGGGAGGGTAAGAATGTGCTTGCTGCCTTTGACGCTTTTCAGGAGATTGTTCCTTATCTTTTTCACACCATGAGAATAGTCCATAAGCATAAATAGTTTTGTATTTGGTGCACATTCTGACATGGTGGTCATAGACTTGGTGTCTATTATGTTCATTTTCATGAATACTCGATTGCTATTTGCCCCATCCATGCTTACATATTTTGCTGTGAATCCCCACAGGCGTAATTGGCTGATAGCTTCTTGAACTATGCAGTGAATTTCATGCGACTTTGTATCGGTCACAGGAAAGTGTGCGAAAGGAAATCTGAATCCTGTGAAGCCTACAAAAATAAGCTGAAACACATGGGTGGCTAACGCTTGCTTTTCGTTTCCTTCTCGTATGTTTTTAACCAACTTATTTTCAGGTAATGTTTCAGTAAATCCTATGTACTCAACCGTTTTACCATTTGTTTTCATGTGAAGATCAGGTTGGATTGCCATTTCGTCAATCAGTATGCCACCACACAATCCATTTGGTGGTACAGAGAGGCGCTTTGCCTCGGTAAACATCCAGAGCATGACATCGTCAGAAAATCCGGAATCGCTTGTAACACAGTTCTTGTATAGAGATAGAAGACGTTCTGATGGCAAAATCAGAAGTCCACTGTTTTTTAGATCTCTGTATGATTGTGGACTTCTAGTCCATATAGAAATGCATGTCATCAATACTGCTTTAGGCCACTTATTTTGCCGCGCATCACTTTTGGCCATATTTGTAATCTGTGACATGAATAGTTCACACATTTCTTCAGTTGCATTAGGTATCATTTTTTTGATATCTTCTTTACTGGCAATGTTTTCTTTTGTATTGTCTTCATCAATAATGTCTTTTTCAAACTTATCCTTTTAGTCATTGTTCTTTCTGATATATTTGCAAATGTCACAACACATGTTTTGGCTCGTAAATGACAGGATCTTGTTACAATGGGGCGATTTTACAGAGCGATACTTTTTATCACACGTAATTTCGGTAATAATTTCTACAGTTTGTTTGCCTTTTCCCTGAATTTGGGACGTATTTCCTAAACACATATTCATTTTCGTCACTAAAAGACACACAGCCTTTATTTCATTTTCACAACATTTAAAATCGGATGACATATCGACACTGTGTACGTTGACTTGTGTTCCAGATACTGTAAGTGACCATTGGTTTTCTTTGAATGATATAGTTTGGTTTATAACATTGCCATTTGCTAAGAAACCACTTGAACAGGAAATGGTTATTATGTCGTCTGTTTCAGAATTCGTATTTTTAAAATGACTAGGAATATGTTTTTGAAACGATTCAACTTTGAACGGGATTGGTTCACTGCATGCTTCCTTTAACTTCAGTCCATCATAACATTTTAATGACACACCGCCGACCCTGTGCCGAGACACATTTACAGTAAACACTGACTTAACAATTTTTCCAAACACTGTGGCCGTAACTGGTTGATTTTCAGTTGACTCAATGCATTCAGATTTGTACTGCTGGTACAACCTCTCTATCGGTATAAATTCATTTGAATGCAATTGATGTTCCACTCAGGTTACCAACCTGCCATTAAAATCTAGTATGGTATATTGTTATACTATGACATTGTAGCCGACAATTCAAGTATGAATCCATAAATGATGTATATAAAGTACTGCATTATTGCATTTGCTGCCCCATAAATAAATAAATTCAACCATTCTTTGATGTTCAATTTCAGCACAGCCGAAATTGACATTGGTGGCCTTCTGGACAGCCAGGACCTGCTTTTTGAGCATGAGGAGGAGGAAGACATGCTGAAGTTATTTGAGGACGAAATGCTTCTAGATGAAATTGAAGATGGCGAGATAAGTGACATAGAAGACAATTTCGATGTTACACAGTTGCTAGATAGGTTTCTAAATAAATTTCAGCTTACACAGGAACAAAGAGATATGAATGTCAATCTAAACAATTTAAAACACACACCACATCTTGTAAAGAAGTTTTGTTCCAAGATCAGCTCAACATTTGATAAATTATATTCTGAAACTATTGAATTGGATCCTTTGAAAAATATAAATATGACAGAATTTTACCAGAAATGACATACATTCATGACAGGAATACAATACAAATCACTTGAGGAAACGGTCTTTTGCCAGAGACCTGAAGAAATACATTTGCACATTTCTTACAAAATCTGTATGCACTTGAGAGAATTACTGCTTAAGAGCAAAAGTGATGCAGCTATGAAAGCAACTGATGTTTTGCCTACCAACAATCCTCGTTTCTCAACTGACAATATGAGTGCTGGGGCAAGAGCAAAAGTTAGATGCATTGCCGGGTATTGTTTCGGAAAAGTTCACCGTAAGTATGTTATACAACAAAAACAAAATGTATTTAAGACAGGGAAAAAAGCTGAAGAAAAGTTGGTGAACTCAAGCGAAAAATTGACTCTTTTAAAAACTGCCCTACGAAATCAACAACAAATAATTTCTGAAACACAAGACATACATAGTTTAGATGAAATTAGAAGTAAACAGAACATTAGAGAAGGCTTAACCCATGTCACGGATAAAGCTTTCATTTTTTGCAACAGCTTGTGCTCCCAAATTTTAAAGTTACAAACTGATGATAATTTAAATACTGTTTCATTACTCGTTTTATTCTATCAGACAACCTGCTCCTTCAGCAGTGGGTAAACATTTATGTTTCGTCACTACCAGATACAGAAGTGGTAACATCTGATCCTGTTTCTGTTACTGATTGTTTAAATACAGTTGTCAATCATACATTTCATGTTATTGACTTGTATACAGAAGTAGTTGAGAAGTTTGCACGAGTTTTGACAAAACAGTTTCGCAAAGATATGTTAACAATATGGACTGTTGAACAGTAAAAAGCACACAGGCTACAGATTGATCAGAAACAGGAAAAGGTAAATTTGATATCC
Organism: Cyrtodaria siliqua; assembly: GCA_037043455.1. Taxonomy (NCBI): domain Eukaryota; kingdom Metazoa; phylum Mollusca; class Bivalvia; order Adapedonta; family Hiatellidae; genus Cyrtodaria; species Cyrtodaria siliqua. The sequence continues at coordinate 192,635 of JAWPHD010002672.1, read as the reverse complement.
ATGAAAACAAATCGGAAGATAAAATGTTTGGCAAAATTATTCTCAATCACATTGTCGGCAAATTTAAAGAAGACAGAAATGATTTCTGTAGTAAAAAGTGGCATACTGAAAACTATTGCAGTAGCCACTGAAACGGAGGAAACCACACATAGCTGTTTATCCGATGAACTTCCGAGCAGTCTACCTACGCCACTTACTACCATTCCACCGACTGTAGTTCCGATTACTGATGTTCCTAGCAGTGCACCTATTGCTGTGCCAGATATTGCTTGTCCTTCGACAAGTACACAAGGGGAAGTACCAGTAGATGATAATAAGTGCCATTTATGTCACAAATTGTATCGGTCCCGTGAGCATTGGATTTGCTGTGATCACTGCAATAAATGGTATCACAGGAAATGTGCCGGTCTTTCATCAAAAAGTATGTGGTTGAAATATCAAACTGAAGATTGGAATTGTGATTCCTGCAAGTCAATACATTTATGAAACAAAATGACACCAAAACAGATACAGGATCTTAAACGAATTCCCATTTCATAAGATTTATGAAACGAGTTATGAATTATTTGAATTTTAACGAGCCTTTTGGCGAGTTAAAATTAAAAATAATTCATAACGACTTTTATATCAATCTTATATGGAATGGGAACGAGTTTAAAGGGAATGTAGCGACACAGCAAAACCATCTTTATTACTGAAAGTTCTGAAATACTTGAATAAGGGTGAAAGAATTATCAAAATCGGATGATTAGCAAAAAAGATATGATCATTTGAAGTTTCTGTTGAAACGGATATGGAAGCGGCCATTTTGAGAGCTATGACATCACGGTTCTAAATGACCATATATAGAATATTTATAAATATGAAAATTTACTGATTTATAGGGAAAAATGACAGCAACTGTACGAAAAATATGTAATACTTAATGGCAATAATGCTTTATATGACCAGTAAAATTGCAGTGATTTTCTTCGTTTTAAATGATATTTATCAATATTCCATATATGGTAATATGGAACTATGACGTCATAGTTCTAAAAATGGCGGCTCCCATATTCGTTTTAGAACAACCTTTAAATGGTCATACCTTTTTTGTTTATCATCCGATTTTAATAATTCTTTCACCTTTTTCCAAGATTTTCAGAACTCTCAATAACAGAGCTTGTTTGGCTGTGTCGTTACATTCCCTTTAAGATCCTTTTTATCACATAACATTCCAATCAGCTTAGTACAATAATTCTGATGGTCATAAACCGCATCGTAACGCCGCGTCTCACACATCACGTTGTGTATAAAAGAGTTTGTGTTTTACCTCTTTACAAAATAGCAGTTTACGCCAATTTTTAACAAATCAACAACAACTTTTGTATAACGTACATTATTTTTATAAGCTGTCACAAATAGTAACTTTATGACTCAGATCTGGGTGAATTTGTAATAAATAAAATAGTTCCAGTTAGTAAACTTGCGTAGTGTTACAGGTTTAACTCAACCAGTCCAAATCGTTCCAGGTTGTATTACACGTGTGTCCTACAATAGAATAATAAATGGCTGTCCGACACTGCGAACAAGGACGTTATGTGATAAAATTTTATATGTCGTACAGAATGATTTATGTATTTTATACCAAAGAAATTAACAATATTTAATTAACTTTGACAAATACACATTGTTTTCCATATTTCTATACCCTGGCTAACAAGGTATTGCGGTGTATACTGGTTTTACCTTGTATGTCTGTCTGTCTGTCTGTCTGTCCTTTGTTACACAGAATATTCAGGGCTTTGTAATTCCTCATCCCTTGAAGCAAATCTCATGAAAGTTCATGGATGAACTGCCTGTGGTGACAGGATGATCCCTATTGATTTTATTCATTACATTCACTGTTACATTCAAGTTTTTCAAGTCTCTTTCTCACATACCAAAAGCCATACAGCTTTCAAAGGTTATTCACACATGTATCTGACATCAGTATGTTGGTTCTGAAAGTAGGTCAATGATATTCACCTCCACCTACTTTTCAGAGCTAATTTACATTGAAGTTTAATTTTCTGTTAAAACAGCACTAAAGCGTGGAATCTGTGTCCCATGCACACATTTTCAACTTTGTGGTAGAGGCAGAGCAACTCTTTCCCTGGGTACAAATACTGCTGTGTACCTGTCGCCATCCGTTACTTGTTGGCAAGTTATTACTAGCAGCGAACATACATGTTTTTATAATATAACTGCAATGTGGAAGTGTAATACATACTGCCCTGACATAAATACACTAATGTAATATTATGCTAATAAATGCTGACTTGCAATTTTAATTCATATAAAGGATTTGTAAACATGCAAGTTATTTAACTACAGGGTGGCATGGGTGATGGGAGAAAGGATGAAGAGATGGCCTGTCTGTTGTATCATTCCATATGGGCAATCAGCTTGTATGTTTAGTTGCCTATATGAAATGAGGTTGCAGGTTTTCCTATGCATATTTTTATGGATTGACACTATGTTGTATATGTGTGTGTATATTGGATACTATTATCATATTATTACCATAGTATATATTATAATGGTTAAAGTTTCAATGTAGATTACAACTCACTCATTAAATCCATTTTATAAAACACCCTACTGTGAATATCACAGTTACTAACGGTGATATTCACAGTATTATTTTTTTATAAAATTCATAGAAACTAAGGTGTCCTAATTATCTGTTTTGATAATGCCTACATTTTCTGCCTTGTTTATGTGACAGTGAGAAATTGTCTTTAAGTAAGTTGTACCATACAGTACTGTTAATAATGTCTTTTTGGTATGCGTTGATTACTGTAAATCACTTCTATATCAGTGTGACTTATACACATATTTGTTAGCACAATTGTTGGAGAATGTCTATCTATATTGTGAGTCAAGATAGGAATGTAGGGATGCTCAACCTTTCATATTGTCTGCCATACCCTCAAGCAGATGTGTCTGACAGATGTGTGTATTATGTATCTTTTATACTTAAACTTGTATGTTCAATATATAAAGGATCTTAAACGAGTTCCCATTTCATATAAGATTTATGAAACGAGTTATGAATTATTTTAATTTTAGCGAGTCTTCTGGAGAGTTAAAATTAAAAAAAATTCATAAAGACTTTCATAATTCTTATATGGAATGAGGACGAGTTTAAGATCCTTTTTATCACATAACATTACAATCAAATTAGTAAAAAAGAATTCAGATGGACATAGAACCGCCACGATGTCACACACACTTTAGCGCTAAAACGTCATAAAATATTTTTAGAAGCTGTCACAAATTATAACTTTAGGACTCATATCTGGGTGATTTTTGTAATAAATGAATTCTTTTCAGTTGATAAACTTGCGTAGTGTTACAGGTTTAACTCAGACAATCAAAATTGTTCCAGGTATTACACGTGTGTCATACAATAGAATATTAAATGTGTGTTCGACACTGCTAACAAGGACGTTATGTGATAAGTAATTATCGTAATCTATATAATCATACTTTGCGTTTCATTTTCATTTATATATATGTGTGGATGATTTGTTCATAAGTGTCTGTTAAACTTGTAATCTTGTTTATCATGCAGATATGCATTTTTATGCCTAATAAAGGCTGCCCTAATTATTTTTTTCTTTATTAGGCACTGGCCAATAAAGCAGATCAATGCGGAATCCCTCAGCACTTATTGTACGTAACGTTATCTGACGTCATACACGTAACGTTGACTAACGTCATAAAACAAACAAAAAAGAAACATGGCGGCGTCCTCGATAAGCGTAACATTTTGTGAAATAGGTAATATTAGTAATTCATACAGAAAATGTGGTCAATATACATGATAATTAGAATATTATGTCAGTGCCTTTTACTATCAAGTTTATTAGGCTCAGTGCAAAAACGTAGAATGGCTCGGCAGAGCATCGCTATTTTTCGTTTTCTAAGCCTCGTCTAATAACTTGATAGTAAAATGCACTGACAGAATATTCTCGATTTATGTAATCAGCAATTTTGTCTTAAATGAAATTCATGAATCTGTCAGTTCCAGAACTGTTTTCACCTTAGGTTTCATTGTTCTGCTGTCTTGGCGTCATGAAATAAAATGTATATTATATTTATGTTATGTTATTAATCCTATACCAGTACGAATAGGTGTACTTTAAGATTCGAAATGTGTGTCCTGAATGTAAGTTCTTTATCATTTATTGCATTCTGATAATATTCTCACAAATTTTGACCACCGCGATATCCACCACGATATCTTGCAAGTAAAAGCCAAATCCCTACGCTGAAGATCACTTGCATACTGTGAAGGTCATTAAAATGGGGTAAAATTTGGTCTTCACCCTATATGTTAGTATACCGCTTCCCGAAGGGGGTGCATATTGCTTTGCAAATATCGGTCTGTCGGTCGGTCCATCCCGAAATGTTCTTGTCTTTGCGGTAACTGAAGAATGTCTGGCACTACAAACTTGGAACTTGGCAGGAATGTTTGTTTCATGGTCTAGTTCTGCACCTCCCCTTTTGGGTAGATTCCCATAAGAAATAGGGTTGCCATGGTAACAAAACATATACAAACAAGAGGCCAAACAGGGCCTGTGGACGCCCTACTGGCTGAAGATAAAAGTTTATTTATAAGGGGCCATAAGTCTTTCAAAAATCATATAACTTATCACCCCGCCAAGATTCGCGGAAATGTGGGGAAAAATTCCGAAGAGACTAATCTGGACAAAGTGTGTGTATTAAAACCTTTAAAGCACCATAACTGTGGCAAAAATCATTCATCCGGAATACGGCGATAATTTGCACAACTGGACTTGAAATTGGTCATCCCTAAAAAGTTTCCTTTATTGCGGCCAGTGGTTCGGGAGAACTAGTCTATTAGGCTTGGTACTGATCATTCCTGCAAAGTTTCAATGAAATCCGGACAAATGAACGCCCTTTCATCTTAATGAGGCCAAGATATAGCATAGTTCAGAAAATCAAGAGCCAACACTCCGATCTTAATGGTTGGTCTAACCTGGAGTTTTTTCAAACTTGTCCGAGCTTTCATTGATATTAACAATGTAGTACAGTTTCCTAAAGATCGCATGAAAAATGAAGGCACTATGATCTTAACGATGCAAAATATAGCATTTTTAACTAAATCAAGGGCCACAACTCCGCTGTTACTGGTCCCCTCTAGCTGCTTTTCTAACTTATCCCAGCTTTTATTAATATAAACAATGTGCTAAAGTTTCGTAAACATCGGATAAAAGATGAAGGCCCTATGGAATTAACGAAGCAAAATATATCAGTTTTAACTTAATCAAGGGAAATAACTCCCCTGTTACTTGTTTGATCTAGCTGGTTTTCAAACTTCTCCGAGCTTTCATTCATATTAACAATATGTGCAAGTTTGATAAAGATCAAATAATAACTGAAGGCGTTAGAGTGTTTACACGGCTAAATATGGCATTTTTTCACCAAAACAAATGCCATAACTCCGGTGACACCAGTCCGATCTGGCTTGTTTTCCAGTTTGTCCGAGCTTTCATTAATATACAGACACTGTCAAATTTTCGTCAAATCCCATTAATAATGAAGGCCCTACAGTGTTCACAAGGCAAAAGGACGACTCGTCATCCGATATAAACTCTGCTGGCCTTCCGGTAACTCAACGACGCCTAGCACTACAAACTCGAAACATGGCAGGAATGTTTGTCATGGTCTAGTTGTGCACCTCCCCTTTTGGGTAGATTCGCATAATAAATGTGGTTGCCATGGTTACAAAACATAAAAAAATGTCGGCCGCTCGCTCCAGCGAGAAATCGTCTTGCCTTTGCGATAACTCAAATTCAAAACTTGGCACAAATTAGTATACACAAATGTTCAACACCCTGTAACAATGTGTCGCGATCAGGAGACAGGTCCCTACATTGAAGGTCAGTGTCACACATAAGGTTTGAAGGTTATTCCTTAAGATATTGTGTCTGGCCAAAAAGTTATTTATCTATCAGGATTCCAATAGTTTCATAAACAAATGTTCATGCGTTCACGTTCATGCGTTCACCATTGGTCATGACTTACAGCCAGGTGCCTACCTTCAAGGTCACACCAGGGACTCATAATATAGACGGGTCCTGCTTACACGTATACTTTGATAAATTTCTGTCTCAGTACATTTTAAAAAAAAGAAAGCACAAATCTTCACCGTGACCATCACATGTGCTGCAACTCAAAGGTAGGTCCATACCTTCAAGGTGAAGGTCACACAAATATAACCTGAAGTTATTGCTATAATTGTTCGTATGCGCTATACGTTTTTATTCTATACACAAGTGATCATGTGACAAAGTGCGTTCTAACAAACAGCAATGAGCCTACCATCCAGGTCAAGGTCATATTGACACCTTGAATGTCATTGCTGTAATTTCCTGTTTCGGCTATAGATTCTTTTCGTATTATTGCATTGCAATATATTCCAATAATATTTTAGAGAAACATGTTTACAGCCATCAGACAATGTGTTGCAACCAACAGGAAGGTGATTACTGTAAAGGTCAAGGTCACACACTTTGAAGGGTTTGGTCATAATTCACTTTCACCTTTTAATAGACCCAAAGCAGTTAGGGACATGTATTGCTTGGAATACTTATTTACTAACTTTCAGGGTAAGAATTTCGGAAATATTGATGTATAATATATATAAAGTGTAATTACCAGTTTAAACATTTCATGGTGAAATATTGTTGTTGACAACTGTGCTTGAATGATCAATATAGCGCTGCGAAACAATTCAGCCACACTTTGCAGGTTGTAAGTAAATGCACTGAGTAAATGTCTGTAATTTAATTGTTGTTTCAAATTTACAGATAGGACAATATTTATGTGGTTGTGGGGGATAGGACAGTTGCAAAAGTTCATGATATCAGTACCGCTTGAAAGCAATGTAACCCTTAAGTCTGCTTGCAAAAAAGAAAAAAAACAACAGCAAAGCAGCATATTACAATTAGGCTTTGTTGTCGGAAACAATATAATCTGCAGTCACTAGTGTGGAAAATAGATCGGATGTATTTAAATATGTACACTATAAATAATCATTTTCAAATATGCAATTCACAACCATTCAAGTTTGTTGGGTGTCCCTTTAAGTTAAGCATAACAGAAATTTTTATATAGGCTACATCATGGGTAAACGGTTGACAGACCTGACTCTCCCGCAGAAAAATGGCGTCTGTCTTCATTACCTCCCCAGAGGGATATCCATGACAAGGGATATTGGTCCCCGAATTGCTAATTGGCCAGCTTCACAAACAGTTGAGTGCATAATCGTCTGCTTAGCCTTGTCAGAGTACTGAGAGTACCAAACGCTCCGGCTCTCTGTCTAAACATAAATCCGTTTTCCTTATTGCAACAGAAAACCCTATTTTATGTTTCGTTTTCGGCCGTACAAAGTGCAGGTAACCTGAGTTCATTATTGTCAAAGTGGAAAGCAAGGCACTAAGAACTATAGTATAGTTTTGTACTTGTCTGACTTGGAAAAGTCAGACGGAATTTATTTTACTTTGAATTGAAAGTGTAACTCATATATCAAAGCGTTTTTATTTCTTTCTTTTTTATTTTGCATAGGAGGGGAGGTAGGAAGAATCTACGCTCAGACCAGAAAGGCTTCTTCTACCCCCCCTGACTTTCTTTAGCATTTCCATTTCAAGCTGATGCTAAACACATAAACTACCCAAACCGGTAGTAACTGCGCATCCGGATGTGTATACAATGTAATTTGAAACAAGCTGAACAACCAAAACTATTAATCGTAGTGATTAAATTGTCGGAAACGCAATAGTGATACTTGAATGTGATATGCACAATTGACAAAAAGAAGTAGTGCTTACAAAGTTATATAGTACTACGTACTAAAAGTTTGTTGCTTTAGAATTTAGAGAGTTGAACATAACATTGCCACAGTTTGAAGGCAAAACAGTTATCCAAAAACATATAAAGTAGTATGGCAAAACAGCATTTATTGAAACTAAAACATAAGACGTATCTAAGGAGAACATACCCCATGTTCCGCTAGTAGTCGTCGCATATTTACAACGCTATATAATATAAACAAGTAGCCACAAGTTCAATGTTGCCTACAACTCTTAAACAATACAAAAACAAAACAAGTACGAAGTAAGTATGTACATACGAGAAAGAGACGAGTAAAATAATTATATACGTGATGTATATGAGAGAAACATACCCCATGTTCCCCCGCACACAACATGCCCAATAATTTGTCTGTTCAATGGTAAGTGAACTGAAGAAAGAAAAGACGTATCTAAGAAGAACATACCCCATGTTCCCTCCATTCGTCCTCGCATAGTTACACATGTAGCAACAACATTAATGCTGATTAAAAGGACAAAGTAAGTATGCACACGATGTATATGAGAGGAACATACCCAATGTTCCTCCAGCACACACCATGTCCCATAATTTGTCAGTTCCACTAATTAGTGGTGAAAAAGAACCCCAGTTGAATTTCCGATTGTATATGCAAGTGTACGGCTCTCATAGTAAGTGTGTTAATGAGTTGAGGGGATTCTAATGTATTTCCTGTATGCTGTATGGCCATGATCTTTGTTTCTGATATTCCCGACATAATGGATTGAGTGCAAGCACCAATTCGAAAACTATGAGGTTTATAGGACTTTGTTGACATTATTGGAAACGCGAGTATTTTGCAAAAGTTATTTGAAAACGAGGCTCTAAGCAGGGGCGTGTTGTTGCTACGGACAAATAGTGGCCCTGCTTGATTCCCTCTTATGCTCATGTACTGTTTGAGGTGTATAACAGGGCAGTACTTGCTATTTGAACTTGAAATAAAGATTTGAACAGGAATCGGGTTACTTTTAGTTTTGAAATGATGTTAGGTACAACGCCTAATGGACTGATTCTAAAGTTTGGGAGCGGAGGTAATTTGTATGGACCCGTAACCCGTCCCAGCTTGATTTCCAGGGCAATTTTATCTGTTAAGAAGGAGATATGATCGGTGACAGAAGCATGGTTACGAGACTGAAGATGTTCAATAGGAACAACTACGCCTAATGAAAACCCATAAGTAAACCCATTGATCAAGTATTTTCTCTTTGTGTGAGGGTAGCCATGCAAGCACTGTATGTGGGGTTTTATTGGAGTTGGAATTTTGAGGTGTGTGATGTTTGGTTGCAATGTTAGTTTTGGAACTGGTTTGGGGTATTGGGTGTTGGCTTGCAGTGTTCTGTCGGTAACCGAAGCGGTGGTAGTTGTTTGGGTTTGTTTTGAACCGTGAACCGTGAGCAGTTGATACCGGCATGATTACTGTCACAGAGGGAGCATTTGTGAAAGTGTGGGCATTGTCGTTTTCTACAAATCCCTGTTCGTTGGAATCCCCAACAGTAGCCGTCTTTGTAAAGTAAGGCATAAATGTCGCGGTTTGGTTTAATGATGTTGTCGGCTTGGCGGGAGTTTTGAAAAGGTGTTTGTGCATTTTTTCGAAAAGAATGTGACTTTGTTGACATAAGGGATGTGAACAAGTATACTTCGGTATGTAATTTTGCCCATTGCACGTCCTGTTTAGCTCTCAAGGACCGGAACTTAATGTCGTATTGGTACCAATTTGTCAATTTAGTTGCCAGTGTTTGGATCAGGGTCATGTACTGGAACATCTGTGGGGCTTCAGTTGGATATTTCTTGGAGTAAATTGCGGCGTAGAGTTGGAAAGCACGCGACCATGAAAGGATGTTATCGATATTCTTCTGAGGAGCCCTCTTGACCGACCGAATAGTATGGTGATGTGTTTGAGTTGTTTGTGTCTCTATGTCAGAAGAGGCGCCATAGTAGAGCTTAGCCAAATCCACATATTCTTTCCCCCAGATCTTTGTTTTTTGTTTTTGCGAGATATTGGGATCACTGACCTCATTAAATATATTGAGGTCTATGTCCCCAGTATCATCATCATCTGAATCACTTGGTGTGATCAGATGTTGCGGTGAATCGTCACCTTTGTTAGAAGTGTCGGATTCTGATTCGTCGTCACCATTTTCGCTGTCACTGGGATCTTCAGTGGAAGCACTGTCCTCATCGTCGCTGGCATTCCCATCTGAATGTATTTCACGGTACTGACCCCCGCCAGTGCGTAACGCATCTCGTCATCCGACGATGATGTGTCAGAGGACGAGGGTTGCATTGTGTCCTCAATTCGCCTCTTCTTGGCGGGTCCCTTGCCTTTGTCACACAGTTCAGCGCGCCTTTTATGTGCGCTCTTTTTGGAAGTGTTCTGTGATGGGACTATATCCAGAGATGACATGAGGGATTCCCGCAGTTCTGGGTCATCCGCAATCCTCTTTGCCAGAAGGCGACCAAGCTTTTTTCGGACTGTGTTTCTTTCCGAGGCATGCTAAAACACAGTATTGTACTCAACAGGAAATGTAATCAAGTATGAATTTCCCGGTTAAATTCCATTTGAAAAGCATAGAACTAATTATTGAATCCTAGTTCAAAATAGAGGTATAAAAGCGTGGGTTTATAGGCATCAAAACTAAGGCATAAAAACCGGATAAAGTTCCGAGCAATAGTCAATGCCTGGATGAAATTAAATTATATGTATTTAATATATTATACTACCTATGTAGAACAAATACAATAGGTACATTGTTATTTGATATTACCGTACTGATCACTGTAAATGTGGACACAGTCACGTTATTTGATACGCAAATGTACGGTGTCTGGAAGATTGACGGAATGTTTTCTTTTTTATGTTTTGGTATTGTAACTTAACGACTTCAACCAGTATACCGAAGTATGACGTGCACAAAGTGACTATCCAATACATTACCTGGATAGGTGACCTGGTTCAATGTCCCACTTCCGAAAGCGATGTTACAGTGGAAACTGTCCTATTTCATAAATACAATTCATAGTGAGCACAACGTCCAACATGTAAGGTACTATTCAAGGTAGGCACACTGTCCTACTTCTACGATAATACTCACGTCAGGCACCGCCCTAATCCTAAGGAGCATTTAAAGCTGGCGCACTGTCCTGTATAGAAGGTACTAATTAAAGGGGGCACATTGTCCCATGGATATAGTACTTTGGAAGAGGGCACACTGTCACATGTATATTGTACTTTTGTCAAAGGGCACACACTTTTGTCAAAGGGCACACTGTCCCATGTATATGGTACTTTTTAAAGAGAGCACACTGGCCCATGTATGAGGCAGTTTGTAAATAGGGCACACTGTCCCATGTATATGATACTTTTTAAAGAGGGCACACTGTCCAATGTATATGGTACTTTTGGAAGAGGGCACACTGTGCCATGTATAAGGCAGTTTGTGAAGAGGGCACACTGTCCAATGTATATGGTACTTATGGAAGAGGGCACACTGTCCCATGTAGAAGGCAGTTTGAAAAGAGGGCACACTGTCCCATGTATATGATACTTTTTAAAGAGGGCACACTGTCCAATGTATATGGTACTTTTGGAAGAGGGCACACTGTGCCATGTATAAGGCAGTTTGTGAAGAGGGCACACTGTCCCATGTATATGGTACTTTTGGAAGAGGGCACACTGTCCCATGTAGAAGGCAGTTTTAAAAGAGGGCACACTGTCCCATGTATATGATACTTTTTAAAGAGGGCACACTGTCCCATGTATATGGTATTTTTTAAAGATGGCACACTGTCCCATGTATATACATATGGTACGATTTAAAGTGAGCACACTGTCTCACTAATGATATCTGATACAATGATACGAGAACCGAACAGTTTCAATTGTTCCAACCGTAGTCTACAATGATATTAGAGGTAATGCAAACAGAGATCACTGTCTTGAAAAGGGATACTATCATAAGAACGCAAAACGCTATATTGCATATTTGACGATTGTTATGATAACTGTCTTGAAGTGAAGTAATATGTTAAGCATTGTGAAGGAAGAACAAGCGCCATAATGCATATTGCACGATTGGTATGTAAATGTATAGTTATATGTATATGCAACTATGTTGGCGCATACTGGGCAATATAAATGATGTAAGTAACGAAACACTGACCTGAGTGGATATGGTATGTATATACCAATGACCTGGACGTCAGCGTAACACACGAATCTCAAGTACTGTATAGTCTACTGCACCGGGTGAACTACTGTGTGACTATATCTCAAAAGCAAAATAAACGAAGAAATTATAGAGAATCGTATAATTAGTCATAAGTAAATGGCTAGGACATTATGATGTATATAGACAATTATATATACATTACACATATACCGAGCAACGAAAATATCGTGGGAAACGCGTTAATGCGAAATACATAATTCTGAGATAACACTTCACTTATTAGTTAGAAGTGGATAATTTTAATCGTTTTTTCCGCAAAAAGGATGGCTCCCCTGACTGATCTGAAATAGTGACGCATGCCAGAAGGTTCCTTGATGTGTATAAAATCAAAATGAATAAATTCTGCGAGGAAACGAGAAGAGAAGTTACTCCCAGAGTGAAACCAGAAATGTATACAATTACTGGTTTGCAGAGCTTCCTGTAACAGCGAATTTGTCAAGGTAACACGGTCGTTATAAAATCTGTCACATCTGCAGCGTGGAAGGATTACCGAAGCATTGTGGTGTAGTGGTTATAGCGTCTGCCTTGCATTCGGGAGGTCGTGGGTTCGACCGCGTCATACAAAAGACTTTAAAAATGGAGTAGTCACTTGTAACCCTTGCCTGACGAGCAAATAATGGGTAGTGCTGCGACTGATTTAACCAGTGTCAGAATAATGTGACTGGCGGGTGGGGGTATCATGTCTACTACGGCGTGGTATTCCAGTGTGGCAGCACTATAAAGAAACCATTGAGTTCGCTGCTTCAAGTAGACATATCATCACATCACACAACAACACACAGATAAAAGTACAGACATTGTGCCTATAATCGGCAGGTAGGACGCCTGTCGTAGGTGGTGGGACTATAATCCTTAGAAATACACACACACACACACACACACACACACGCGTGGAAGGATTTATGAAATTAAATTAATTTCCGCTTCCTTTTCAATGCATTTCTTTGCAAAGGAGCAGATAGTTGTCACTAATGTCTCTGGAGATACAACCGGGCTACAGAGGTCATTGCTACCTATTAAAAACACTATTTTGGAATGAAAGACCGATATACTATCAAGTTTATTCCACACGCTCTTAAGCATATGTTGATCGCAGATCACAGCACCCCCAATTCCCAGCCAGTGTACCTTTAACCGATCATTCAAATTAAGGTTTTGTAACCCCAGTGGTGTAGTCCAATTAGATAAACGTCGAATGACAGAATGCCCTATTAATAACGCATTCATGTTCAATTAGTCATGCACACACTGGGTCAGATGGCTAACAAGTGTGAACTGCTGAGCTATAATTAGCCGCGGTAAGCCGCTGTCTGAGATAAATCTAAAATTAGACCATTTGTGAAAAAATATTTACAATGTGCTAATAAGTCTGCGGAAAGTGTAGATGTGATAAAAAGGTATACTAGTCATGCTAGTATCCCCAATTAGAACCAATTAATTCAGACACCCTAATGTGTACCTTAGTGTTACCACACTGTTTTAATATATATACTGTTAATACTGTATATCAGTAGAAACGCCACGGACCTATAACATATCAGTTCTGTTCGCATTTTAACTCCGCGAACATGGACTATTTCTTTGTATTTTACGGACTATTTTACGAATTTTCAATTAAAACAGACGCCATTTTTTTACACCCGAAATTGGGCGCTACTTCGGCGAGCACTACGGGTACCTATGTAGTCTAACAACACGCGTACAGTGTTTCATACTGTATATTATGTAAACACTAATACCTTACCGGACGAAATAACGTCCCATTATGTGTCAACACGATGCAGTGTTGGTGACTGACAGGTCACCGTGACATAACTTGACACGTGAAATTGACATGTTGTTGCAAGTTGGATTTGGGATTATTGTCTACTGCTGGAGGTCCATGATCAAGGTATTTGTTTTTGATCAAGGTATATGTTTTGTCATTAAAATGTGTTTGTTAATAAACAGTACACCCCCCTTTTAGATCGTGGATATTTAGACATTGGCCAAATACAGTGCCTAAAAAAGTAGTGTATACTGTATAATAGAAAGTTCATAATCACTATAAGTGTTTTTCGTGTACTCCGATCTTTCCAGTAACTGGATGTACTGTAAACTGTAGAGCGTTTCGTGGATTAAAACAATTGCTAGTAGAAATGCTATCAATGTCCCCCGCACCCCGCCCCCACCCAAGTACGGTAGATGGGGGTGTGGGGGTAGATGGAGCTTGCATACCGAAAACAAGGAGGGGTAAAAAAAACTAGAAACCACCTCCAACCCCACCCCTCAGATGCATGAATTTAAATAGTTAGCGTTGTCTCTATATCGTTATGTTATCCCCATTTTCTCGCACATTCGTGAATACATAACCCGATACAACTACCATTGAAACAATGTAATTTGACTGAAATCGGTCAGATTCATATTTATGTACAGTAAAGTTTTGAGGCAAGGAAGTGATTTTGAATTTACATTTACTTACATTTACTACATACTTTCTGTTGCGAAAAAAAACAACGCAATTTCGAGAAAGTACATTTCTCAGAAGAAATGACTATTCCATGGGCTGGAATTATGCTGTGAAAGTGGAACAATGTTTTAATGGATCTCCAGTTGGGCTACATTATATTTTACATGTATAATGAATGATGAGAGATGTTTTTATTACATTAACCGTGTTATTGAGCACAAGTAGTATTCATGCTTTATTCAATTTAGTTCTTCTTTTATCTTTTCTTTTTTAAATATGTTACATTATGTATAACAAAGGATAAAGTATGTCTGTTTGATCATTGACATTGGATTGATGTTGTTTTCAGAGAGGCCTCAAATGTGAATTTTTGCCCTTGAGCAGCTCTAAGTGAATTGTACTGACGACTTCAGAGTGTCAAGCCGTATTAAATGCCATTGGATCATATGGAGGTAAGAGCCTTTTTAAAAATTGTTTGCACTTGTGTAGTTCTTTAAATGGAGCTTGTGTTATGCTTGCACGGTGCTGTTCAAAGTTAGAGTAAAAAATAAATCAGTGATAGTGCAGCGTAATTGTCATATGACTACATGTACTGGATACATGCGAAAACAAATTGTGTTAAAGGGACACTAGGCAGTCTTTATTTGTTTAAAACTTCTGGAGTTCGGTTAATTCTTCTGCATAGTTTGCATTTGTGCATCATTAATATTATTTATTAGAATAGTTCAGAAGAAATTGTTTTACACATTACTTACTGTTGATAATAGTGCACCTATAATATAGTTAAGTATTTGATAGAATAACGAAGACAAAATGAAACACTTTTATTTAACTTTTAATGCAAGCAGGTTTAAATCTAAAATGTTACCAGGTTAACAAATGGAGATGCTAATGTTAAAGCTTGATAAATACTTCAAGATTGCCGTGTGTCCCTTTAACATCATCTAATTGGTCTATGTGATGGGTCCCCAATTTATTAAAGGGACACAGAGCAAATTTCCAATCTTGTGTCTGTTTTACACATTTTCACATCAGAACAGACCACACATCTACAAAAGTGTCTTCTCAACTGCCCTATTTAATCATGTTTTATTTCTAAAACTAGCGGCATCACCAGGTTTTGAGAGAGAAAATAAATAGTTGTATATTAATGTTTTCTCCCCATGTAAAATGACCTTACTAAGTCATTAAAGTAAAATATCCTATGAACAAAACGTGTAAAATTTAACAATTTAAATTTTTGGCAAAACTTGTATTTTATTCCCCTTCTAGTAAAAATGGCTTATAGAGCATTGCACCCTCTGTCAGATTTGACTTTCCATATAATAGATTCTTGCTGTACTGTTGGGTGAAACATACATTAAAATGGTTCTATAATCATGTCAGTTCAATCATATACTCGTATGATACACAATATAATATGTATTGACCCTTTACTTGATGTGCCATTTACTCAGTTTTGGTCAAGGGACGTTTATAGCATATCGGCTTTGAATCCAGTGAACACGGATTCAATTCTTACTGGCGCCAATGGGTTACTTCGATGTGTCCTGCTAGCCTCGTTCGTCTGATGGGAACGTAAACCGGGTGGTCCTGTGTATCGGAGTCTGTCCTCCAAGCACGTTAAAGAACCATAGGTATCTAATCGGTAGTAAGCGTAGGGCAGGGTTCCTGGATGCCTATGTATCTTTCCTCCTCTCTTTGGGGCGGCTCGAAATAACCTAAACAACGTGTTGATGAGGCGTTAAACAATAATTAAATTTTAAACTGTCCCAATCCGCTAAACATGCCCTAGCTCCCCTCGCAACACCTGATTCAAATTGAATACTCTGCTCGACTTATATTAACTTTTTATTCTATGTCTTTCTTTTCTTTCAGTCTGCACGCCGTGTGGAAGAAGACTCCATGTACACCACTGGCCAGAGTCAATGCTGAAGTTTATGTTCGCTCAATTATTTGCTTAATAAAGTATACATATGAACTAAAATATTGTCTTTATATTTATGTCTTCCACCACAATGTGGTAGGTGAGACAGATTATATTTGGCCTTTCCGTTCGTCCGTCACAAATCTTGTCTGCGATACTTGTTGGATTTTAACGAAACTTTGTACAAACTCTTTATTACTTTCTCTGAAGCTAATTTCATAAAACTTCATACTTTCAATGCCTTTGGTAAAATGATAATCCCTGTTTATTTTGAAGTCAGTAGTTGAAAGGTCCGTTACCATTACCGGAAAATGAAAAGTATTGCCCACACAGTTTTTCCTCTTACCTAAAGCAAATTTCATGAAACTTCATTGGTGGACAGTGGAAAGAGGATGATCGTTTGATTTTTAGGTAAAAGGTCAAGTTCCCTGCAGACATCCACTATCCAAGGATAAGCATATGTTACAACACACATGTTATAATATTAATGGTATAATATATGAATATTTTCTTGCACGATGTTGAATCCGGTAAAACAAGTGGTTTTGTTCACCGATACTGTCGCCTGTGAACCAAACCAATTGTTCTTAAATTACAGGATTCAACAGTGTGTAAGACATATTCCGATCATCCATTTTTTTTTTAAAATCATCAATTAAAAAATAGATATATTAAAACAAACAAAACATGCTATTTGATGAAAACAGACGTATTTAAATTTTCAAAGTAGCAATATTCGCAGAATATAGTAGATTTCAACTGCTGAAAACAAACATGTATTTTTTTCCAGGAAATAATAATTATATGAATATAGTATATATGTTCAGGGAAATGTTTAATATGTCTGTTTTCAAATACTACAGATCGTAACGCACCGCACATGTATATTCAGTATTTACTTTCAATATAGTAGTGAGTATGACTGCGTTCTGGGACCATATAAATATAAAAGAATAATATATATAAATATATATATATATAACTATATATGCCCTATAAATATAAACGACCCGCACTTTTGGGATTCACGCGTACAGTGTTTCACAACACCACAAATCTGGCAAGTGCTCCATTGACACAATGTCATGTCCACGTTTATGTTATGAAATCTTCGAGTCTACACATAATCATGTTTGTTACTGACAGTAGCATGTATGTTACTCGTCGGTCATTTATTTACTTGGTTAAAGGGACACATGCCAATCTTTCTTTCTTTAAAACTCGAGTCGCCTCCTCAGTTTTAAAAGAACAGTTAATAGAATATACTTCTTTCTGCCTGTTAAACTTATATTAGTTTATCGCTTTTTCTGATTTCGAAAATTAACTCTGCAACGTATGTTGCCGCCATCATGATTTCATTTTCCGATATACCGTTGCAACATTGTTTGTTAAAATAAATTGGCCACTCTGACATAAACCCAAAGCATGTATAGATAAAAAAGTTAGTGTAAAATACATGAACACATACATTTTAAATATATGTGTTTACATAACGAAATTATTTAATTGTTTCTGTAGCCGATCGTCTTTCCTTAATGAATATGAATGTTGCCGTCTTTGGGTCGGACGGTCCTGTTACTTAATTAGTACTTGTCTCCGTTCATTGAAATTCTACATATATACAGAGGAGAGATGTATCTATATGATTTTATTATTATGCTCGCTTCTAAAATGACGAAATAAATCTATTTGAATAAAAGGCGCATTCTCAGCAATACACAACGTATTGTGTGTACGGGTTGGAGGGGGGAAGCCCGCGGGGTTGGAGGGATACTACCGTAATGTTGCTCTCATAAATACTGTGAACATACTACATGAATAATATAACAACTACTGAACAATGCTGAAATCGATTTATCTTTATAAATGAATTCATAATTCCACAATTGTATTCCGTGCGAACATCGTATTTAAACGATTACGGTGTACTTCGTTAATTTTCGGGGGAAGAAAGTACTTGCCTCCGATTTTTTTTTATATTTTACATATCTACAGAGGACTGATGTATTTACGCGTACATGCTTTTGTTTTTTTCTCTCGCTTCTAAAATGATGAAATAAATCGAATTTGATTAAAACTGCGCATTCGCAGCTATATACAACTTAATCAATACGGTATGGAGGGTGGTGGGGTGGAATGAGGGGCGGGGTTGCAGGGATACTACCGTAATGGTGTCCTTGAGAAAAACGGCAAACATTCTACTCTAATAATTTATTAAATACAGAACAATTTTGAAATCAATATATCTCTTAAAAAGGATTTCACAATTTCATGGTTTTATATCCCGCGTGTACATTAACTTCGAAAGGCGATTGTTCATATTTTAGCGAACACGGTGTACTTTGTTAATTTTGGGAAGAAAAAGTACTTTTTCTGATTGACTTTAAATTTTGGGTTTTAATAGTAGACATGTCAATGAACACTTTCAAGAAAAAAAAATCATTCTCGTTGTTAAAACTTTTTTTTTTGCATTTTTTTCGGATTCAGAAAATTAGCACTGCAACATATATTTCCACTATCCTCATTTCCTTTCCCGACGTACCGTTACAATTTGGTTTGTTAAAACCTATTCTGAGCACTCCGGCATAAACCAAAAGGATGTATAGATCAGAAATTTAATCTGGAATGCATGGATATATACATTTGAAATATATGTATTGAAATAATGGAATTATTTCATTTCTTGTGTACCCGGTCGCGTCTGTAAATGTATATGCATTATGCCGTCTTTGCGTCCGTGGGTCATGTTAGTTAATTTTGGGGGAAAAAAAGTACTTGTCTCCGATTTCATTAAAAATTTGTATATGGACAGAGGAAAGATTTATCTACGCGTACATGCATTTGTTTTTATTCTCGCTTCTAAAATGACAAAATAAATCGATTTTGATTTAAAAGCGCATTTTTGGCAATTTAAACCTTAAAACAACCTAAATTCATCCCTTTGAAAAATACCTTTAACTATTAATGGGAATTACACGAAGTGTACACCAATTATGTTCGACCAATGTAGTTTGTGAATATTATTACTTTAACAACGATCTGTGATTGTGTTTTGTTATAATCACAGTTTATAAATAAGAGGTGAAGAAATCTGACCAGTGACAATTTTCCCGATAATGTCATTTTGTTATCGATTTTATCACGTGACCTTGTTTGATAAATATAGGGCTGGCGTTCCTACTGTATGTAAACATGCTTTTGTCTGGCGAATACAAGCTCGTATACGTCGCATAAATACTCGATAAATCGATTAGTTTGTGTAGAACCAGTTAATACCTTCAATCGAGCACGATGTAAGGCGTAATATGCAACTAGTTGAAGAATGAAATAGACGAACAATAATGCAATATAGAGTAAAAAGCAGGAAGAAAAACGGTTGACAGACCTGACTCTCCCGCAGAAAAATGGCGTCTGTCTTCAATACCTCCCCAGACGGATATCCATGACAAGGGATATTGGTCCCCGAATTGATAATTGGCCAGCTTCACAAACAGTTGAGTGCATAATCGTCTGCTTAGCCTTGTCAGAGTACTGAGAGTACCAAACGCTCCGGCTCTCTGTCTTAACATAAATCCGTTTTCCTTATTGCAACAGTAAACCCTACTTTACCTCATTTACACATTAATACATAGTAGGTATATAAAGGTTTAAATATTTCAATCCGTACCAATCAATATATGTGCCCATTTGTTTGCAACACATATTTTTATTTGTTTGTATTTATGTTTTCATTTCTTTTTTGTGAATGTTTTCATTTGATTTCGGACCTGTCCCAAGTCACATAAATTGGGTATACTCCCATGAAGTCGATTTAATAGCAATGCTTTGTACGTGAAACACTAAATTCACGATCTGAACGATGTAAATATACAAGAAGTTATTTTAACTTTGAAAATTTCCGTATATGTTCGCACGATTCCGTATATTACGGACATTACCGATTTCAAACGAACGGGTTTAAAATTGATAACGATTTATTTTTAAACATTTTAATCAGCCAATGAAAACATAATACATACTTTTCGTATTTTATTATCAGCCAATCAGAAAGCGTTATTTATTTTGCCCTTGAAATTCCTCTTCCGGCATTTTTAACACTGTCTACATAGGTTATTGTTGTGCTACATTTTTTGTTCGGTTTGTGGTTTGTGTACGCGATATCACGAGAAGACATATAGTCAGATAGCATCATTAGTATTTCCGCTACACGGATAAATAGTTTTAAGTGCGTGTACTATCGAAACGGAGTGAAAAACGGGTAAAATAGTAAACGTTGGCTGTAGTCCACAGATGTGGTAAACTATTCCCATAGGCCTATACAGCTTGATTCAACCCTATTCAATATATTATATAAAGGAATTATTGTTTTGGATCAAGCGCTCGTATTTTTCAACATTATCATATTATCGAAATGTGTCCATAATATAACTCCTATGATTTATAAGACGTATAAAGGAATAATTTGAACTGCTATATTTTCAAAATACAAAATCAACCTGTTGCAGACCTCGGTATAGAGAATAACAAGACTAGTGTTGTTTATATGGGTAAGCCCGAACATACCCACCCGAAGAAAAGAAACTGCCTCATTAGTATATACATATATCACATCCTCATCCGGATTCCCTAGAATCACGTTCTGGATCCGCTCGTGTCTTAACAACTGTTTTCACCTAAGTGGTTGTGTGTACATCGATCAATAAATATAAAATATCGGTATACCTCTATGGTTAAAGTCACTTCGTTATTTAAAAGAATGCACGTATTGTTAATCAATGGGCATAAAATATAAAAAAACAAACTTAAAGGCTAACTGACAGCTAGGTAAACCTATAAAACGGTTTAAATTTAGTATGTTTATCATGTTTATCCCAACCTTTTTTCAAGAAAAAGTGGGGATCAGGTATTCTTGTCCATCCTAAACCACTAGGCATAATTCAACCAAATTTAGTGTATGACTTCCCCCACATCATGACAACTTGCAAGAGCAACATTAGTGTTGATTCCGCCACAAGGTGCCTGCCCCAGGGGTCAAAGGGTCAAATACACTAAAAATTCAGCTACACTATTATTTTTTATTATTTTTACATACAAATTGGTATTGGCATCTATATAATTTATTTCAACCTCCGATGTGCGACCGGGGGTTAGGCGAATGTCATTGAAGGGGGCGGGGGGGGGGGGGGCGGCTGGGGTCGAATCTTCTTTTTTATTATGTCTTATTAATTCAATCAAACTTTGTGTAGTACTTTATCACATCATAACGACGTGCAAGAGTAACATCATTTTGACTCCACCCAAGGGGGCCCGCCCCAGGGGTCAAAAGGTCAAATACACTAAAAATACAACTAATTAACCACTAGGCGGAATTCAACCAAATTTATTGTATAAAGGGTTTATTTATTGTTGAAAAGGGTTTATTCGTAGAATTTGACTTTCTTAAGAAAATCCTTATATTCGTGGAATTGGACCAAACCATAACCAAACAAAAAAAAACATAACAAAACACTATAATGTTTATGCTCACATCAGTTGTATATGTATAATTCAACGAAATATACTGTACATTTCTAAATTGTGGACAATAAAATAATTACAATTTCAAAGAAGGATACTTTTATAATATATAGGTTTGCTCTTTCATGTTAAGGATCATTGTGTAGCTTATTTGTAATAATGCTTATATTTTACTTTAAATATAATACACATGTACTTGTAATGAGTGAAATATCGTGAAAAATATTTTGGTTTCGCAATAAACCTTAAGTTTATACATGTATATAGCATTCTCTAGTTAAACGAACAACATCGCCATCGTACCATCGTGTCATCGCCATCGTACCATCGTGCAATCGCACGATCGCAGTCGATGTGCGATGTTGCATCGCCCCCTGCTTCATCGTACCATCGCTCCATCGCCTTCCGTTTAGATATGCGCACATCAAAGCAAAACAAATGGATGCAAAGATTCGACAATACATATTGGCAATTTTTTCTTACCGACAATACTCAATTACCTTCTTCTTTAGACGACATGATTGTGGCTGGTGGCGGCAAAGCTTTCTGACGAAAGTTAATTGGTGTTGGTGCGCATGTCTAAACGGAAGGCGATGAAGCGATGGTACGATGGAGCCGGAGGCGATGATGCAACATCGTACATCGACTGCGATGCGCCTATGGTACGATGGCGATGGTACGATGGTACGATGGCGATGGCATGATGGTCCATCGTACCATCCTGCCATCGCGTTTAAAGTCGATGCGCGATGGTACGGTGGCGATGGTCGATACGCGATAGTACGATGGCCCTAACGGAACACCGTATTAAAGGTAACAACGTTATATGTCAACGCTAAAGATAAAACTTGTCGACGCTAAAGGTGCCACTATTTCTCAACGTCAACGGTTTCAATGATAACCACCTATACTATTTTGATTTTGAAAAAATGTCATTAGCAAAATATATCGTGTTAATATTCTCTTAAATATTAGTAAATGAGTATTGCTTTCAACTGAAAATAACGCGAAAAATGAAAATCTTTTCTTTTAAGGAACCTCACTTAGCAGAGATATATCAATTTGAAGTGTCGTAATGTAATGAAATATTCTGACCTTTCTTCAGCGTTTTGAGGATACACTCATATTTACTCAAGTACAAATCAAACAAAATTGAAAGATGAGCAGACCTTATGAACTTGTTCGTTGTCCGTCGTCCATCCGTCTTTCATTCCGTCCGTAAGGGTTTGTGGAGACAGCTCTTCTGAAACTCTTTCATCGATTTGTATGACACTTTAGAGAAATGCGAAGTCCTTGATGTGTAGTTTGTCCTTATTAAAAGTCAAATTGACCTGATATATAAGTTGTCCGCCATATATACAAATATGTTCAAAAGACAATTTTGTGGCAACTGCTAAATATTTATAGTTACTTGGTATTAAATTAAAACGTTTACGGAATTGACTGGAATGACATGTACATGCAGTTAGGCTATCATAATATACACAATAGATTTGGATCTCACATCAGGCATGGTAGCCAACGGAAACTTTATTTATTATAGATATGTTCAAAACTGGTCATCTGACCTTGAAACTAATAGAGTATTGACGCTGTAAACATATATAAAACATCATTTTTAATAGAATAATTATTTGAATTGATGAGGAATGTCGTATTACATCGAAGTGGAAATAACTACATTATGAGGCGTGTGTCACGTTTCATATAGATGAAAACCAGCTGCATTATGAGGAATGTATCATACTATATATAGATGGGAACCAGCTGCATTATGGGAAATATATCATATTGCATCTTTATGGGAACTAGCTGCATTATGAGGAATGTGTCATATTGAGATGGGAACCAGCTGCATTATGTTTAATAGGTAATATAACAAAGAGATGAGAAACAGCTCCATTATGAAAAATGTGTCATATGACATCGAGATGGGAACAATCTGCATTATGAGGAATAAGTCATTTTACATTTAGATGGAAACCAGCTGCATTATGAGAAATATGTCCTATTACATCGAGACGGGAACTATCTGCAGTATGAGGCATTTGTCATATTAGATCGAGACGAGAACCGTCTGCATTATGAGGAATATTTCATATTACATATCGGTGTGAACCAGCTGCATTATGAGAATATGTCATATTACGCTGGTTTAATCATTGGTAGTATATTTTAAACAAAAGACGGGGACAGTATTATTATTGCACCGTTCGTGCTAACAATTTCTATACACGATGTGTTCTTCACAAATATCGGCGACACGCTGAACATGCTGAAGCGACTACTACCATATATGGCCCATCATAAGCAGACGTATATGCCAGTGATACACGAAAGTGATTCAACGCGTGTAATACTGGTGAACATGTATGAGTGGCGGTTCATGTCATAAGTCCCAAAAGTAACGCGTTAGAAAAAGTAACGCGTTACCCTAAATTTCTAACGCGTTACTCCCGATTTTCTAACGCGTTAGAATTGAGATGTCCCCTATATATTTAACAAAAACGTAATGATAATTCAACATTTATTAACGAGCAAGACATAAAAAGTAACGCGTTAGTTTTTACATGTTTAATCAACACTAACGTGTTACTTGTTCATCATTGTTTGCGTTTTAGTGGTAACGCGTTAGAAATATATCTGTAGCGCGTTAGACAAGTATCGCGTTACTTGTCAAATCCGTAAACGAATGAAACTCAAGTTTACAAACACTGAAACAATGGCTTACCGCGCTTGTGTAGTCTTCGCTGGCATAGGGTAAAAGTGTTATATCTGGGCTATTCATGTGGTATAGTATGTTATACTAATAGTCCAGTATAAGTTTATAAATAGTTATGTATAGTATCACTCTGTACGTTGCTCCGTACTATATTTATTTATGGTCCTGAAAATACATACATATAATAATAAGTAGGATTACATATATTTAACATATTAACAATAATACATGTCAACTTTGCAGTAACATAATTCAGTCAAACATTGCTAAATAACGAATTGATCCACTCATATATTTACTAAATATAGAGATGCTGATATATTTCCTAGAGTAATATTTATGTCAGAGCTTAATACAATAGTAATATACATACAAATATGTTTACAATTTACAATGCAATAGCCTACAATTTCATAACCTACCTAGAGTTTGGCTCTAGAGGCCTTTTACATGCATGGCTTTGTTCATTCTCACAATCTGCTCACTGCAAATTAGAAGTGCATGCATTTGATTAGTTGTGCAAAATGTTAAAATAAATAACTAGATTGAAACAATCCAATTCAATCCAAGACAACTCCAGAAAATCTCAGAATTATCAATATACACAATAAAAGAGAAAAAGAGGGAAACAATACCTTCAATACAACTTTCAAGAAAACTCATGTAGACTCTAAGGTGTTTTTCCAAGATCTGACACAAAGACAGAAAGCGGGAAAAATGCATTTCAGGTAAGCAATGATCTGATTGTTCACTTGTGTGGTCAGTTTATAGTGATGTGCATTGAAGCAGTGATTTGCATTAATTTGCTTACAGGTTTATTTTAAAGGTACACTGTCTATTTTATATATGATGAATACAAGTTTAGTTGTACATCAATTTACTTGTCGTACTGTAAGTTATATAATGTTAAGATTGTTATTTTAGATCATTATTAAGTGTGATGTCTACACCTAATAATTCACATACTACAAAAGCTGGAGTGAAGTCTTGCAGTGAGCTTTGGAGTCATTTGTTGGAGTCAATATTTGGAGTCATTTTTAGAGTGAGGTTTTGGATTCATTTTAGTGGGTAGGTGGGGTGGGGGTTGGTGGAAAATTTAAACGGATTCTTTTATATCGATCTTGATTTTAGCGAGTATTGCGTTTGTTACAAAAATTGACTCCAAAAACTCATTCCAAAACAATGACTTTAAAGCTAACTACAAGATTCAACACCAACTTTAACAACTACCTCGTCATATTTTAATATATGTGTAGTCTCATCATTATGTGACATGAACAATGAATGAATTCTTTATAACATCTTGTAAGTTAACTGTACTTCTCAGACACATAACCGTATCACCTCATTAAGTTGGTGAATGCAGTAAGCAGTAATAAAATATTCCTGGGCAATGCTGATCACTGACTCAGGGTCATTAACAAGAGATTTCTTAATTCACTGTTTCGACAACCTGCTGGGAGTAAAACAGCACTGGTAATGTTTATAGCAAGGTGTGTCTGCAGACTGGGTATTGTCAGTAGTTTAAAGTACCAATCTAATAAGGAGAGGACATGCACTTGTTATTGTTTGGGATTAAATGCAGGACTGTATCATAACTCAATTTAGTCTAGTAATGCTGGTCATGTATTTTTTGGCTGGTGTGTTTCAAAATTATTTGATGATTGCTGTGTTAATTAGCATCAGTGATATACTGACAAGTAGCTGGTCTGGTCTGCCATAATCACTGTTCAAACAAGGTAGCTGACAACATTACCTAAAGAAACATTATACTTTAACACGTGGGTTAATACAGCATTAGTATCTATTTTACAGACAAATGCAAAGATCTCTAAAACCAAAAAATGAAGCGAATTATATATATATAACAACGTTTAAAATTTTCCATAAGAAAAACACAAACATTGACTCCAAAAACACGCTCCAAAAACTGATTCCAAAACTTGACTCCAAAACCCAACCGAAAGCTCACTCCAAGGAAAGCTCACTCCAAGATTCTACTCCAGCGCTTAGCCCATATTAGCTCAGCGGGGACGTGATCTTATCAGTGAAGTCTGTGATAAGCACATTATTCACATTCACATTTTACTTCCTTACGAATAGGACAGTTTCACCTTATATCGGTTTAGCTTCTGTGTGTCAAGGTTCTTTAGTATATCATCGTATATACATAAGAACCACGTGGGGGTCAGTATATACATTAAACCATTTTAATTAAACTAATATCTAAATAAAAATAATAAGCGAACCGACCCTTGGAATATGAATATAATTTAGACACCTGTATTGGGAGAGTTCGGGCTACAGAATTTTAGACACTGTAACGATGTCTTAGATTGGTCGAATGATTAAAGTCACGCGTTACTTATGTGACATGTAACGCGTAAGTGACAGTTCTGGCCAGCTAGTTTCTAAATGTTTTATCCGGAAAAAGTAACGCGTTACTAAATCGAGAGTAATAACGCGAGTAACGCGTTAGAAAATTGACAGTAATCGCTTATTGTCAGTTAAACAAATAGGGGAAATATCATCTCTTACGAGTTAGAAAATCGATAGTTATGCGTTAGAGATGGAATAAGTAACGCGTTAGATGTTGTAAAGCGTTTCTTTTGGACTTCTGACACGAAACGCTACTCATACGTATGGTTATGAACCAGTCGGATATGCTATACACTTGCGTTTTGATGTAGCAAGACGTGGTCTAAATTATGTTGGAATCTCAGTTATTTAAGAATTAATTCGAAAATGTTTGGTATTTGTGTTTCTACCACGCCGGTTGAGAGCACACTTAGCTCCGCTTTCCGAAATTAGAAACATATTTCTTTTCAACAGAATGTATTAGATCTAAGTGAATGCAAATCTGCAATTGTTTTTTTTTTTTTTTGCTCCATTACTGAAATCGTTTTTGTTTTGTTCCCCTATTTGTTCATTTGTTTTCGCCTTTTTCATTTAATTGTTTATGTTCTTTTATCTACAACGACGCTCATGTTCATCTGCTTTTATTCCTTCCTGTAATAATACAGATTTATATAAGTATGCAGATTGGTTGTTTAACGTGCGAATGCTATATATAAACTGAATGGAAAGCAATATTTGTTTCACGACATAGCACTTATGCCAATTGCATGCATTTTATATTTAACATGTTATGTTATCATTATCACTAATTAGCGACACAATGATCAAATAAATTAAAGAGCATACCTATAAATAATATCCTTTTCTGAATTTGTAATTATTTTATTTTTCACAATTTAGAAATGTATTCTGTATTCCATGAAAGGTCAAATACAACTGATATAAGCATAAACGCAATCGAGTTTATTGGTTAAGGTATTCGACAATTTCCAAATTCCATGAATATAACGATTTCTTTGAAAACGTCAATTTCCTTGAATAAACCCTATTCGACGTAGACACCTACTTTTCTTCTTCAAAGTCGAACGAATACAAGTTTAAACATTCTGCCTTTATAGATATGTGCCGCTGTCATTTAGGCTCTTATCTTTATACCTTGGGCCCATTGATCAAAATAACCGTATTCTTTACACAACTGAAGTGATTTTATAGTAAAGAGTGTGTTGACATTTTGCAGTTTATAATCCATGCACACACTATCAATCAGGACAGTGACAACTAGTTAAATAAACTAAAATTAACTAACCCTCTAAAGAAGCACACCATTGTACTACAAAACCGTGTATCGAAACTCTAGGCGGATGTTCAGGTCATATAATAATGTATATGTGCCGATTAAAAGTATACGTTTATTCAAGGGTTCTTAAAATACCCGTTATTGAATATGTATAAAATGAATTATGAGTTGGTAACACTTTAATTCGACGCAACTGTTTTGGGGTTTGACCTGGCGGTATATATTGTGTTTGTAGAGTTTTGATTAAAAAAATACTCGTAGGCATATAATATATATACCTAGACGTCAGTAGGTTTAGAAACGGTCAAGGAAAAGATTATAAGTCCAACAGGAAGTGTAGCATTCACAGAATACAGTCACTCCAACAAGTATTACAATGCAAAGGTGTTACAAAAGGTATATCACAAAAACATATTCAGTACACAAAGGCACATCACAAACATATAAGGGTTGATTGTTTTTTTGTATTATATTTACACGAGCATATTTGTGTTTTACTTATATTGCCTATTGATGCTGCCTTGTTGGTTAGAGATTAGATCATGGCGGGGATTTCTTTATTTACACTGTCCTGTTTTAATGGGATGACAGTAGGGTAAGTGTGAGGTTTGGTGCAACCTAGAACCGGTTTAAACCCCAGTGGCCTACTTTGCCACTGACCGTTCCAAGGCGGTAGCCCTATTATCAACCCTTTTGTGTTTGTGACGTCGTTTGCATTTTTTATTACTTTTGCCTTTTCGTTTGTCTGTTTGCGTGTTTGTTTTTGTGTTTTATGGTTGACAGTCGTCCTTGAATGCTGCTTTCCATGTCCGATATTTTTATCCTTCTTTGACAACAGGGGTACCGCCTTGGAACAGTCAGTGGCAAAAGGGACAACCGGGGAGTTTAAACCGGTTCAAGGGCGCACCAAACCTGACTCTTACCCTGTCATCATCCCTAAACAATAGGACAGTGTAAATAAAAATATCCCCGACGAGTTAACCCCTTACATTTGAGAAAGCGTAGAAAGGTGTTATAAGAAAAACAAACAGAAATGTTCATGTAAATAATATATCCAAAAACTAAGTTAAACCTAAAAAGCTAATCTTATATGTACTCGATGACTTGTCTCAATTCAGAGCATCAAGGGGAAAACTGTTAAGGGCACGAAAAAGCGGAGTGAAGGAAATTCATCAAACGGCTCCCGAATTAAAGGATTTAGGAATACGTTGTCATAGAGTCCAGAAAACTGTTAAGGGCACGAAAAAGCGGAGTGAAGGAAATTCATCAAACGGCTCCCGAATTAAAGGATTTAGGAATACGTTGTCATAGAGTCCACTGCCCGTCCGGTCGTTGCATGTTGTAAAATGTCGCTGATGTTGGCGGGATAGCTACTTTAAGACGCGGACGGATCCAGAATGCGACGTTAGAGGATTGTGTTGAGGATATGACATTTATGTTGAGGAGAGAGCTCACTTTAGTCAGATCGGTATTTTAGGACTTACCCCGATACATAATTATTATATTGTATTCGCTACTTTCATAGCACCACATTTGTACCGGCTCCGCAACTTCTGGACCGATTCAATTTTGACGGATTGTTGCTTTATAACAGGAGATCTAGAGACTCGCCGAATATATTGGTATGTGCTCTCTCAGCCCTATGGAGTGTTATGCTATATACTCAGGTCTGCAACATTTTTTTAATTTTAAAACAACATTTGAAATTGATTGTTTTATACGTATAACAAATCGTAGTAGTTTCCTAATTCGTTAACTATTATGCTCTAAAATCGACAACATGATCATGTTGAAAAATACTTGGTACGATCCTTAACATATAGAAATCTTACTTTTAGAAAGAGCTAAGTTAATCAACTAAATTGGAGAATGCACAACTACATCAGTGTTTGCATAATCGCATACTAACAGATAATGCGTATTTATTTTTATGTTATATTCTACATGTATTGATTTTAATAATGTTAATAATTATAGGGGAGTTTTAATTTAAACCCATTTCCACAATATTAAATAAAGAATCGCGACTTTTATGTGATAAGAACCATGTTTTATCTTATACGCAAATCGGATTCAAGAAAGCCCGCTCAACAGTACGTGTTCCCGCCTAAATTCCATTACGCGATGGGAAAGCTTATATTAGCAAGATTTTATATTGGATATTTCGACAAAAAAACAGGTTTAAAAATATTTTTTACTGAAAAAATGCTATAACCTGTTTAAAATTACCTATTAAATGTTTTAATTTTACAATATGCAAACTGTTTAAGCCGAAATTAAGGTTTTATTTCATACCCCGTTTGTCCTTCGTGGAGAAAGGGTTAGATGAGGTATGAAAGTTAATACTCGGACCATGTAATGACCAATGATGCATTCTTTGTCTTACTAAATACTATTCACAACTATCTGAATGATAAGTAAATATGATTTTGTGTGTGTTTTGATCTGAAGAAAAGTTTGATACAATTAATTGAACAAGCAATGAAGCTTTACACTATTGGAATACATTGTATATTGTCAGGCATAATTAAAGCATTTATAAAAAAGTAAAATCATGTGTAAGAAAATGTGAACAGTATTCAGACGTTTTCGAATTCCGCTTGGGTTAAGAAAAGGGGAGATAAATTTGCAGATATTAGTTTCTGTCTTTATTATGGACCTATAACTATATTTACAATATCATATTAGTACTAGTTTACAAGTTGATGATACTGTTCCTGTATTACTATTATTTGCGGACAATATACCATCATGGGGAAATCACCTACAAGAAAATATTTATTTACTTCAAGACTATTGTAACAATTGTGGATTAGGGGTGAATACTGTTCAAACAAAGGTTATAGTTGTTTAAAAAAGAGATGGTTTCTTAAACAATGAATCTTGGAATGATAATGGAGCGGATATAGAGGTACATTTAGTAAATGATTTCAACCATTTAGGTACAGATTTTAATTATACTGGACATTTTGCTCTGAACCAAGAACAACTTACTGGAAAATCGTTGCAAGCATTGCATGTTCTCTTAGTAAACTTCGGGAAAATAAAGCTAAGCCATAAATAGTAAGGCAACTATTTGATTCATTTGCGGGGTCAACTTTGACTTATTCTTCGGACATTTGGGGATACACACAATAAAAGCAAATCAAAAGAATACATTTAACATTTTGTAAGCCAGTTTTAAAATTTCAGGCTTATATGGTGGATTAGGTAGGTATCATTTATCTATAACGCGTTATGTAAGAATACTTAAATACTGGTTTAAATTATTAAAAACAGATAATATTTAAAAACATTCACATATTGCCATGCCTGTAAACGATTGTGAAAATGGATATGCACATTGGGCATTGAATATAAAACATATGTTGAACGAATATGGTTTTACAAATGTCTGGAATGACCCAAATGCTGTTAATGTTAAACAATTCTTAAACACGTTTAGACAAAGAGTTGTTGATTGTTTTATACAACGAGGGTTTGTATATACTAGATAAGAAATCAAGTGGTATACTTGAATGATATGATAACTGTAAAACTGAGTTTTATTTATGAATCATACCGTGATATTTTACCATGTAATCGCATACCATACTTAAAAAACTCGGAATATCAGCAGATACGTTAAGAATACAGACTGGTAGATATTGCTGTCATAGTAGTGATTTGGAAGGTGAATACCATTTTATTTTGAGATGGCCTTGTTACACAAGACCCCCGAAAATGTATATTAAAACATATTATTGCAATAGATTTAGTATGTTTAAATTCTTAGAATTACTACACACACAGTATAAGAATTTTGTTATAAAGTTAGCAAATTACAAACATGTATGCATGGAAATGTTATGTATGTATATATAACGATGGATGTATATACAAGTTAAATAAAATATATCTTCTGTTCTGTTCTGTAATTAAATGTAAGCAAAATATAGTCTGATTATTCAGACACACCACATGCCGGGATACATGAAGGTGATTACTCGTAACATAACAGATTACGTGTTTTAAAATGTATATAACATGAGTTGCTTATTCTGATTCTCAGTGATACACTCATAAATAGTATTGTTTGTATTTACTACTTATACTGGTAATTACGTAGTTCCAGTTGACAACTAAGCAAGTTGCGTATTCCGATACTCAGAGATTTTAAAAAACAAAATAAGGACAACATCTAATACTTTTCTATAGAATAATTTTACTTTAGTGAGGATGAACGAGATTATCATGTATTAATCAGGGTATGTGTTAACGAGAATGCTTCAGATATGTATTTGCTAAAATTATTTACTTCTGTTTTGTTTGTTGTTGACTGAGGGAGAGCAAACATCTGAAATATACTCGCCCTTTGGACATAATATCGTTTTATATATTTACTCCTGATTGCATTACAAATTGGACATATCAAGGCAAAATGGAACTCGTTCTCAATATCGTTAGTGTTACATATTTGATATATCCGTTCATGTCTGTCTAGTCTTTCGTGAGAATAAATCCCTGTTTAGATTCCTAAACTCTACTAGGAATCTAAACAGGGATTTATTCTCACGAAAGACTAGAAAGACATGAACGGATATATCAAATATGTAACACTAACGATATTGAGAACGAGTTCCATTTTGCCTTGATATGTCCAATTTGTAATGCAATCAGGAGTAAATATATAAAACGATATTATGTCCAAAGGGCGAGTATATTTCAGATGTTTGCTCTCCCTCAGTCAACAACAAACAAAACAGAAGTAAATAATTTTAGCAAATACATATCTGAAGCATTCTCGTTTAACACATACCCTGATTAATACATGATAATCTCGTTCATCCTCACTATAGTAAAATTATTCTATAGAAAAGTATTAGATGTTGTCTTTATTTTGTTTTTTAAAATCTCTGAGTATCGGAATACGCAACTTGCTTAGTTGTCAACTGGAACTACGTAATTACCAGTATAAGTAGTAAATACAAACATTACTATTTATGAGTGTATCACTGAGAATCAGAATAAGCAACTCATGTTATACACATTTTAAAACACGTAATCTGTTATGTTACGAGTAATCACCTTCATGTATTCCGGCATGTGGTGTGTCTGAATAATCAGACTATATTTTGCTTACATTTAATTACAGAACAGAACAGAAGATATATTTTATTTAACGTGTATATACATCCATCGTTATATATACATACATAACATTTTCATGCATACATGTTTGTAATTTGCTAACTTTATAACAAAATTCTTATCCTGTGTGTGTAGTAATTCTAAGAATTTAAACATACTAAATCTATTGCAATAATATGTTTTAATATACATTTTCGGGGGTCTTGTGTAACAAGGCCAACTCAAAATAAAATGGTATTCACCTTCCAAATCACTACTATGACAGCAATATCTACCAGTCTGTATTCTTAACGTATCTGCTGATATTCCGAGTTTTTTAAGTATGGTATGCGATTACATGGTAAAATATCACGGTATGATTCATAAATAAAACTCAGTTTTACAATTATCATATCATTCAAGTATACCACTTGATTTCTTATCTAGTATCTACAAACCCTCGTTGTATAAAACAATCAACAACTCTTTGTCTAAACGTGTTTAAGAATTGTTTAACATTAACAGCATTTGGGTCATTCCAGACATTTGTAAAACCATATTCGTTCAACATATGTTTTATATTCAATGCCCAATGTGCATATCCATTTTCACAATCGTTTACAGGCATGGCAATATGTGAATGTTTTTAAATATTATCTGTTTTTAATAATTTAAACCAGTATTTAAGTATTCTTACATAACGCGTTATAGATAAATGATACCTACCTAATCCACCATATAAGCCTGAAATTTTAAAACTGGCTTACAAAATGTTAAATGTATTCTTTTGATTTGCTTTTATTGTGTGTATCCCCAAATGTCCGAAGAATAAGTCAAAGTTGACCCCGCAAATGAATCAAATAGTTGCCTTACTATTTATGGCTTAGCTTTATTTTCCCGAAGTTTACTAAGAGAACATGCAATGCTTGCAACGATTTTCCAGTAAGTTGTTCTTGGTTCAGAGCAAAATGTCCAGTATAATTAAAATCTGTACCTAAATGGTTGAAATCATTTACTAAATGTACCTCTATATCCTCTCCATTATCATTCCAAGATTCATTGTTTAAGAAACCATCTCTTTTTTAAACAACTATAACCTTTGTTTGAACAGTATTCACCCCTAATCCACAATTGTTACAATAGTCTTGAAGTAAATAAATATTTTCTTGTAGGTGATTTCCCCATGATGGTATATTGTCCGCAAATAATAGTAATACAGGAACAGTATCATCAACTTGTAAACTAGTATTAATATGATATTGTAAATATAGTTATAGGTCCATAATAAAGACAGAAACTAATATCTGCAAATTTATCTCCCCTTTTCTTAACCCAAGCGGAATTCGAAAACGTCTGAATACTGTTCACATTTTCTTACACATGATTTTACTTTTTTATAAATGCTTTAATTATGCTTGACAATATACAATGTATTCCAATTGTGTAAAGCTTCATTGCTTGTTCAATTAATTGTATCAAACTTTTCTTCAGATCAAAACACACACAAAATCATATTTACTTATCATTCAGATAGTTGTGAATAGTATTTAGTAAGACAAAGAATGCATCATTGGTCATTACATGGTCCGAGTATTAACTTTCATACCTCATCTAACCCTTTCTCCACGAAGGACAAACGGGGTATGAAATAAAACCTTAATTTCGGTTTAAACAGTTTGCATATTGTAAAATTAAAACATTTAATAGGTAATTTTAAACAGGTTATAGCATTTTTTCAGTAAAAAATATTTTTAAACCTGTTTTTTTGTCGAAATATCCAATATAAAATCCTGCTAATATAAGCTTTCCCATCGCGTAATGGAATTAAGGCGGGAACACGTACTGTTGAGCGGGCTTTCTTGAATCCGATTTGCGTATAAGATAAAACATGGTTCTTATCACATAAAAGTCGCGATTCTTTATTTAATATTGTGGAAATGGGTTTAAATTAAAACTCCCCTATAATTATTAACATTATTAAAATCAATACATGTAGAATATAACATAAAAATAAATACGCATTATCTGTTAGTATGCGATTATGCAAACACTGATGTAGTTGTGCATTCTCCAATTTAGTTGATTAACTTAGCTCTTTCTAAAAGTAAGATTTCTATATGTTAAGGATCGTACCAAGTATTTTTCAACATGATCATGTTGTCGATTTTAGAGCATAATAGTTAACGAATTAGGAAACTACTACGATTTGTTATACGTATAAAACAATCAATTTCAAATGTTGTTTTAAAATAAAAAAAATGTTGCAGACCTGAGTATATAGCATAACACTCCATAGGGCTGAGAGAGCACATACCAATATATTCGGCGAGTCTCTAGATCTCCTGTTATAAAGCAACAATCCGTCAAAATTGAATCGGTCCAGAAGTTGCGGAGCCGGTACAAATGTGGTGCTATGAAAGTAGCGAATACAATATAATAATTTTGTATCGGGGTAAGTCCTAAAATACCGATCTGACTAAAGTGAGCTCTCTCCTCAACATAAATGTCATATCCTCAACACAATCCTCTAACGTCGCATTCTGGATCCGTCCGCGTCTTAAAGTAGCTATCCCGCCAACATCAGCGACATTTTACAACATGCAACGACCGGACGGGCAGTGGACTCTATGACAACGTATTCCTAAATCCTTTAATTCGGGAGCCGTTTGATGAATTTCCTTCACTCCGCCTTTTCGTACCCTTAACAGTTTTCTGGACTCTATGACAACGTATTCCTAAATCCTTTAATTCGGGAGCCGTTTGATGAATTTCCTTCACTCCGCTTTTTCGTGCCCTTAACAGTTTTCCCCTTGATGCTCTGAATTGAGACAAGTCATCGAGTACATATGAGATTAGCTTTTTAGGTTTAACTTAGTTTTTGGATATATTATTTACATGAACATTTCTGTTTGTTTTTCTTATAACACCTTTCTACGCTTTCTCAAATGTAAGGGGTTAACTCGTCGGGGATATTTTTATTTACACTGTCCTATTGTTTAGGGATGATGACAGGGTAAGAGTCAGGTTTGGTGCGCCCTTGAACCGGTTTAAACTCCCCGGTTGTCCCTTTTGCCACTGACTGTTCCAAGGCGGTACCCCTGTTGTCAAAGAAGGATAAAAATATCGGACATGGAAAGCAGCATTCAAGGACGACTGTCAACCATAAAACACAAAAACAAACACGCAAACAGACAAACGAAAAGGCAAAAGTAATAAAAAATGCAAACGACGTCACAAACACAAAAGGGTTGACAATAGGGCTACCGCCTTGGAACGGTCAGTGGCAAAGTAGGCCACTGGGGTTTAAACCGGTTCTAGGTTGCACCAAACCTCACACTTACCCTACTGTCATCCCATTAAAACAGGACAGTGTAAATAAAGAAATCCCCGCCATGATCTAATCTCTAACCAACAAGGCAGCATCAATAGGCAATATAAGTAAAACACAAATATGCTCGTGTAAATATAATACAAAAAAACAATCAACCCTTATATGTTTGTGATGTGCCTTTGTGTACTGAATATGTTTTTGTGATATACCTTTTGTAACACCTTTGCATTGTAATACTTGTTGGAGTGACTGTATTCTGTGAATGCTACACTTCCTGTTGGACTTATAATCTTTTCCTTGACCGTTTCTAAACCTACTGACGTCTAGGTATATATATTATATGCCTACGAGTATTTTTTTAATCAAAACTCTACAAACACAATATATACCGCCAGGTCAAACCCCAAAACAGTTGCGTCGAATTAAAGTGTTACCAACTCATAATTCATTTTATACATATTCAATAACGGGTATTTTAAGAACCCTTGAATAAACGTATACTTTTAATCGGCACATATACATTATTATATGACCTGAACATCCGCCTAGAGTTTCGATACACGGTTTTGTAGTACAATGGTGTGCTTCTTTAGAGGGTTAGTTAATTTTAGTTTATTTAACTAGTTGTCACTGTCCTGATTGATAGTGTGTGCATGGATTATAAACTGCAAAATGTCAACACACTCTTTACTATAAAATCACTTCAATTGTGTAAAGAATACGGTTATTTTGATCAATGGGCCCAAGGTATAAAGATAAGAGCCTAAATGACAGCGGCACATATCTATAAAGGCAGAATGTTTAAACTTGTATTCGTTCGACTTTGAAGAAGAAAAGTAGGTGTCTACGTCGAATAGGGTTTATTCAAGGAAATTGACGTTTTCAAAGAAATCGTTATATTCATGGAATTTGGAAATTGTCGAATACCTTAACCAATAAACTCGATTGCGTTTATGCTTATATCAGTTGTATTTGACCTTTCATGGAATACAGAATACATTTCTAAATTGTGAAAAATAAAATAATTACAAATTCAGAAAAGGATATTATTTATAGGTATGCTCTTTAATTTATTTGATCATTGTGTCGCTAATTAGTGATAATGATAACATAACATGTTAAATATAAAATGCATGCAATTGGCATAAGTGCTATGTCGTGAAACAAATATTGCTTTCCATTCAGTTTATATATAGCATTCGCACGTTAAACAACCAATCTGCATACTTATATAAATCTGTATTATTACAGGAAGGAATAAAAACAGATGAACATGAGCGTCGTTGTAGATAAAAGAACATAAACAATTAAATGAAAAAGTCGAAAACAAATGAACAAATAGGACAAAACAAAAACGATTTCAGTAATGGAGCAAAACAAAAAAAACAATTGCAGATTTGCATTCACTTAGATCTAATACATTCTGTTGAAAAGAAATATGTTTCTAATTTCGGAAAGCGGAGCTAAGTGTGCTCTCAACCGGCGTGGTAGAAACACAAATACCAAACATTTTCGAATTAATTCTTAAATAACTGAGATTCCAACATAATTTAGACCACGTCTTGCTACATCAAAACGCAAGTGTATAGCATCTCCGACTTGTTCATAACCATACGTATGAGTAGCGTTTCGTGTCAGAAGTCCAAAAGAAACGCTTTACAACATCTAACGCGTTACTTATTCCATCTCTAACGCATTACTATCGATTTTCTAACTCGTAAGAGATGATATTTCCCCAATTTGTTTAACTGACAATAAGCGATTACTGTCAATTTTCTAACGCGTTACTTAGTAACGCGTTACTTTTTCCGGATAAAACATTTAGAAACTAGCTGGCCAGAACTGTCACTTACGCGTTACATGTCACATAAGTAACGCGTGACTTTAATCATTCGACCAATCTAAGACATCGTTACAGTGTCTAAAATTCTGTAGCCCGAACTCTCCCAATAGAGGTGTCTAAATTATATTCATATTCCAAGGGTCGGTTCGCTTATTATTTTTATTTAGATATTAGTTTAATTAAAATGGTTTAATGTATGTACTGATCCCCACGTGGTTCTTATGTATATACGATGATATACTAAAGAACCTTGACACACAGAAGCTAAACCGATATAAGGTGAAACTGTCCTATTCGTAAGGAAGTAAAATGTGAATGTGAATAATGTGCTTATCACAGACTTCACTGATAAGATCACGTCCCCGCTGAGCTAATATGGGCTAAGCGCTGGAGTAGAATCTTGGAGTGAGCTTTCCTTGGAGTGAGCTTTCGGTTGGGTTTTGGAGTCAAGTTTTGGAATCAGTTTTTGGAGCGTGTTTAGGGAGTCAATGTTTGTGTTTTTCTTATGGAAAATTTTAAACGTTGTAATATATATATAATTCGCTTCATTTTTTGGTTTTAGAGATCTTTGCATTTGTCTGTAAAATAGATACTAATGCTGTATTAACCCACGTGTTAAAGTATAATGTTTCTTTAGGTAATGTTGTCAGCTACCTTGTTTGAACAGTGATTATGGCAGACCAGACCAGCTACTTGTCAGTATATCACTGATGCTAATTAACACAGCAATCATCAAATAATTTTGAAACACACCAGCCAAAAAATACATGACCAGCATTACTAGACTAAATTGAGTTATGATACAGTCCTGCATTTAATCCCAAACAATAGCAAGTGCATGTCCTCTCCTTATTAGATTGGTACTTTAAACTACTGACAATACCCAGTCTGCAGACACACCTTGCTATAAACATTACCAGTGCTGTTTTACTCCCAGCAGGTTGTCGAAACAGTGAATTAAGAAATCTCTTGTTAATGACCCTGAGTCAGTGATCAGCATTGCCCAGGAATATTTTATTACTGCTTACTGCATTCACCAACTTAATGAGGTGATACGGTTATGTGTCTGAGAAGTACAGTTAACTTACAAGATGTTATAAAGAATTCATTCATTGTTCATGTCACATAATGATGAGACTACACATATATTAAAATATGACGAGGTAGTTGTTAAAGTTGGTGTTGAATCTTGTAGTTAGCTTTAAAGTCATTGTTTTGGAATGAGTTTTTGGAGTCAATTTTTGTAACAAACGCAATAATCGCTAAAATCAAGATCGATATAAAAAAATCCGTTTAAATTTTCCACCAACCCCCACCCCACCTACCCACTAAAATGAATCCAAAACCTCACTCTAAAAATGACTCCAAATATTGACTCCAACAAATGACTCCAAAGCTCACTGCAAGACTTCACTCCAGTTTTTACCCTATGCCAGCGAAGACTACACAAGCGCGGTAAGCCATTGTTTCAGTGTTTGTAAACTTGAGTTTCATTCGTTTACGGATTTGACAAGTAACGCGATACTTGTCTAACGCGCTACAGATATATTTCTAACGCGTTACCACTAAAACGCAAACAATGATGAACAAGTAACACGTTAGTGTTGATTAAACATGTAAAAACTAACGCGTTACTTTTTATGTCTTGCTCGTTAGAAAATGTTGAATTATCATTACTTTTTTGTTAAATATATAGGGGACATCTCAATTCCAAAGCGTTAGAAAATCGGGAGTAACGCGTTAGAAATTTAGGGTAACGCGTTACTTTTTCTAACGCGTTACTTTTGGGACTTATGACATGAACCGCCACTCATACATGTTCACCAGTATTACACGCGTTGAATCACTTTCGTGTATCACTGGCATATACGTCTGCTTATGATGGGCCATATATGGTAGTATATTGTAACCATGGGGTCTGAAAAAACACACATTTAAAACATATACTAAACATAATGTATGTTTTTCTTTGTCTGTCCGCGTATCTGTTTGCTTTTTTTGCATGTCGCTTCAGCATGTTCAGCGTGTCGCCGATATTTGTGAAGAACACATCGTGTATAGAAATTGTTAGCACGAACTGTGCAATAATAATACTGTCCCCGTCTTTTGTTTAAAATATACTACCAATGATTAAACCAGCGTAATATGACATATTCTCATAATGCAGCTGGTTCACACCGATATGTAATATGAAATATTCCTCATAATGCAGACGGTTCTCGTCTCGATCTAATATGACAAATGCCTCATACTGCAGATAGTTCCCGTCTCGATGTAATAGGACATATTCCTCATAATGCAGCTGGTTTCCATCTAAATGTAAAATGACTTATTCCTCATAATGCAGATTGTTCCCATCTCGATGTCATATAACACAT
Organism: Cyrtodaria siliqua; assembly: GCA_037043455.1. Lineage (NCBI taxonomy): Eukaryota > Metazoa > Mollusca > Bivalvia > Adapedonta > Hiatellidae > Cyrtodaria > Cyrtodaria siliqua. Next base: position 151,549 of record JAWPHD010002672.1, on the reverse strand, counting down.
TTTTCATAATGGAGCTGTTTCTCATCTCTTTGTTATATTACCTATTAAACATAATGCAGCTGGTTCCCATCTCAATATGACACATTCCTCATAATGCAGCTAGTTCCCATAAAGATGCAATATGATATATTTCCCATAATGCAGCTGGTTCCCATCTATATATAGTATGATACATTCCTCATAATGCAGCTGGTTTTCATCTATATGAAACGTGACACACGCCTCATTATGTAGTTATTTCCACTTCGATGTAATACGACATTCCTCATACTGCAGCTGGTTCCCATCTCGATGTAATATGACACATTCTTTATAATTGTGTTCTCTACTCTGAGGGTTGGAACGCATTCCGTTCTCGTTCTGAACTTTACCCAATTCTACCAATTCAATGAGTTCTTCCCTTATTTTACAGAAACATCACGCAAATACAAACATTTGGGGAAACGGCAATCCTGAAGTTTTTATTAATTATTGAAATTAGAGTCTCGGTTTATTCATCCAGTATCATGTGACTTTAAACCAGCTTGCATATAATTAAATAACAGTTTGAGTTTTCTTTTTTTGTCGTCTTATTCTACCTTAGGTTTAAATATATTATTGGTACAATATTACATGTATAAACAGTTAATAATATTCAACAACAATTTGTTTTATAATAACAATATAATTAATATTAATGATTGAACAAATACAAGTTTTGTAAAAAAAACTAATGATACGCCATGAGTTTTCAAAACCTCAAGATTGCCAAGCTTCCCTTTAACTCAGTATAGAGTAAAACAGCCGTATTTATATATTTGGGGACAAACTATGCAAACCAACAACTTTCTACGGCAAAAGTATGCATCTTGGTATCTGATGTTAAATGTGCATTCGAATACATTTCGGTTTAGGAAACCGACATGTTAAATAATGTATAATGCAACTTTTTGTGTTTCAACCGTCAAGTTGACCAACGATATTGATCCATTGACCAAACTAAATAAATTATAATGCCTTTAAAATGTTACGGAGTTGATAAAAGTATTTATTCCGTTACAATTAAGTGTTGGGCATTGGAAGATCCAAATAGGGAACTTTGCATGTTTGACTGTTTGTGGTCGGCGGAAGTATCCTTAACTTAATTGTTTATGTTTAATTGCCCGGATGGCGTCTTGTTGTTTAATACTTCTTGTTAACGTTAATGAAATTAATTCCAAAGAAGCGGACAAAAGTCCTCAAATACTCTTTTATTTTTGTCGTTGCTATGCGGAGCACTCTAAAAAGCGTTTAATGTCTTTATTGTTCCTTATTCTGTCAGTTTCTAATGTTCTGTTGAACTAAATGTGTGTAGTCAATGTGTCCTAACTTATTCCCTATGTGTAAAAACTTAAAAATCATACACCCCACCATATTTAAGATTTAATTTTAGCCAAAAATATATTATTATTATTATTATCATATTTGCTAGTTGTTATTGACTATAACCTTATTCTGTTTTGTGTATTGTGTGTTGTGTTTAATGTTACGTGTTAGGTTTGTATAATTAATACTAACTTCTGTATTTCAGTATGTATGATTTAGTGTACAATTTAGTAGAATTCGTGTACAAAAGCATAACTGAAGTAGCAGATATGATAAGAATGAAAAAAAATGACAGAAATAGCCTAAAAACTCAATTTACGCAAATAAATGTATGTATGTACAGTTGTTTGAAATATGTTTTGTTTATCTAAAGGAGTACTTCATGTAAAATGCATATTTAAGCTAAGATTTGAAATCTAATAACTCATAACAGGAGTATGGTATTGATATTTGGTAACTTTTCCTCGGCAATTCAGAATGTGCTCTCATATTCAAAAACGTCATAGTTATGTAAGTATCAATCCAACAACCTAATAGATGAACATTTTGATCTATTTTGAAATGTCGATTGAGTTTTTCTTGACAATGCAGCTATTGTGCTTGGTTAGTGCCTAACTTAGGTATATTTCGAAATCAAAGTTTACAGTTAAAAAAAAGACACCTGTAATGTAACTAAATTGGCCAGTTTAAATAAAAACACGAAACAAATATCTTCCATTATAGGTATTATTACTTCAAATCGACCGGAAATCGACTGAATTTAGTGTATTTTTCTAATGATTTTGGGCTGTATCTGTTTTCTGACAGACAGACAGGCGAATAGGCAGGCAGGCGGAAGGCAGGCAGACAGGCAGGCATACAGACAGACATACAGACAGATATATAGATAGAAAGAAACACGGTTGTCAAGAACATTATTAAAATCCATTCATGAAGTTTATATGATGCATGTATTCTACGGAAGACACATTTAAACATTTCATTCATAATTAGATTGTTAATGTAGTGTCATGTTAAAAAAAAAGAAGTTAAAAGCCTTGCTCTTGTTTTGACAACGTGTTAAAATCAGGTAACGTAGTGTTTATATGCATGTAGTATTAAACAGGTATTAACAACTAGTAACTTTAAATATGAGAAAAAAGGTTTCTCTGGATTACAGAGAGGAGTCCTGTTTATAACGTTAGTTACCTATGTTACCTGTCCTATTTTTAAAACCTTAGGCAAATACATTGACTGGTATCATCTATAAACATGTGTACCCAGCAGACATAATTCTTTGGACTCGGTTTCGACTCGATCAAATACAGAAAAATCATGACAGAAATAGCGTATATCTATGAAATGGGTAAATTGTACAATGTTGTTTACTTAAAGCTACACAATCCCGATAAAATAATACAATTTCGAGGTATTTTAAACGTAAGAAAGCCTATAGATGAAGTTCTTTGCTGGATGTGTTGTATCTAGATTGTTTAGGCTGGTATATTGTCGTAGCGCATATCGAGACATTTCCATAATAGGCGGGATAAACGCTTCGGTAACTTTGAAACTGCACCACCCAGTGAATACGGGTATATAAGCCTAAACGTTTATATAGCAATTTGAAAACATAATTCCGAGTCAACGGAGGATTCTTCCCGGGGGCTCATATCGTAGAGGGATTATAAACTTTAGAAATAAATTTACAAAAAATAGCAATTTGCTCAGATATCCGATAACGACAGACTGTTCAACTCGATGAGGATATTCAATGGCGTGTAATGTAAATATATACATGTTTGTTGAACAGAAGTGGGGGAAATGAGATAAGCATAACGTAAATGCATCACTATGTAGATAATTATAAACACTCACCCGCGTATTCCACATATGTTCCATATATATATTTATTTCCTATAATATCCTTGAAACAATACAAAATCACACACATATTATACATGTACATATATACAGAGAGCGTGTATCGGTAGCAAATAGTATTTACAGTGAAATACATGCTCAGGTGTTGACATGGGCAGAGAGAAATTATTGTTTAAAATGAGACACTTGTAGGGTATTGTTCAAATTAATAGTTATAAATGTGGAATTTGCTTTTGTTGAAAAAAGACCAGCAATATTATTTTTCGCAAATCGTAGTTGTTAGGATTTTGAAGTTTATACCTCCGTTACACAATTCCGGAGCTTCTTGGCAATACAACAAAAGAGTAAATCGCAATCGTTCTGGAGTAAATTTTATACCTTGAATGTCTATTCATGAAACATGCCACATATATCCTGACCTTTCGGATTTGTTTCCCACTGTGTTGCCATGGCAATCACATTTTGACGAAATAAAAACAATGACGTCCGTCATCTCCATATTGCCAAGTATACACAAATAACATTTTATTTCGATATCTCAAATGTATTTCACGCAGTCGCAGGATCCCGTTATTGCGGACGGACTGAGTATTCGTCTTTTTCTAAATTTCTTTCCGATACCGTTTACACAAATTTCAAATGTTAATATTAACTAACATATGGAAGAGTGTATGTGCGCGCGCGCGTGCTTGCGTGCGCGCGTTTGTTTGTGGGTGCGTGCGTTGGCCGTGCTTGAGTACGTGCTATTATATATATGTTTGTTAACATTTAAATTTGATCAGTCTCAAAGCCATTTTGCTACCACTTCTTTATAAAAAAAGAAAATTCATAAAACATTTTTGCTTTAAAAAAAGTGCAGAGCCGCGGGTTTGAACCCCTTCCGCAACGGTAAGCATATCTAGGATAACACGGTAACCTACTGCGCTACGAAGGCCGATTAACATAAACTGTACTAAATAAGTTCCTTATACATAAATATGTTCAATCGCGAAGGACCCTGTACTTTCAATATTCTGCTTTTCCAGGTCCGTAGCTATACTGGGGCACACTGGGGCACACAGAGGCTGTAGCCTTGGTTGAGTTGGGAATGTACTTTCATAAAAACAAATATATACTAGTACATGGGGGAAATGCAACACACTGAAGGAAGGAAATCAAAACAAAATTCAGGGAGGAGAGGGAGGTTAATTCCACCGGACACCAAAATAAGTGATATTCCTAGGTTAAATTTCAAGGATGGCTACCGGCTTGTTTTCATTTAAAATTACTTTACAAATCATTTAACTTAATTAAAGAAAATTAAAGATTTACATAAGTTAACTTAGGAAACGTTAATTACTAGTATTTAAAGTTTAATAATTCTAATAAAACTTTCAGTTTTTAATTAACACTGCCGTACAGGCGGAAGCTAACATCTTTCAAATATTTTTTCAGCTGGAAGAATCGTTGATTTCACAGATTGAGTAAACTGTTTTCTGTTGATTTTAAAATCTGATCAATCTGAATTGTAATGTTCATGTTGGCTATTCATACATTTTTTTGTTGCATTTTTTTTTCGTAAAACATAAATCTGAGGTCCAACCCGAAACATTGAGGTGTGGGGCCCCTCCGGCTCCTATGTGTATAAGACTATATATAGAAACAAACTCTCTCTCTCTCTCTTAATCCCTCCCACACTCCCTCCTTCCTTCAACCTCGTCTCTCTCATCTCCCTCTCTCCATCCCTCCCTCTCACTTTCTTTCTCTCTACTCTCTTTCACTCTTTCTCTATCTGTCTGTCTCTCTGTGTCTATCTTTCTTTCTATCTGTCTGTCTGTCTCTCTATTTCTTTCGCTCTCTCTCTTTCTCTGTCTCTTACATTCTCCCTCTCTCTGTCTATTTCAGTCCATCTTTCTTTCTCTCTTTCTTTCTTTCTCTCTGTTTGTTTGTCTCTCTCTATTTCTCTCTCTCTCTCTCTCTCTCTTTCTCTCTCTCTCCATTTTATTTTTCAATATTTCAATTCATACATAAATTAAGACAACTTTATTTAAAAAAAAAAGTGATTTATAATCTACTAATATGTGTAAACCCATAACTTCAAATACTGTATCACGATCTTTAACATTAAATATGACCCTTGGTTGGGGTCCCCTCTACCAATATTCCAATTTTGATAAACAATGTCTCCCTTGTGTTTTGTGTCAATATACAGTACACACACACACACACACACACACATACAAATGGAGGATTACTTGTTTGTATAATAGTTTCGTTGATGCAACAGGATAATTGGAAAGGGTCTTCTTTTAAAAGGCCGCTGCGTTTAATTATAGGTATTGTTTCGGATTATATAAATATGGACTTATAAGGTTGTTTTGAGTAAGTACATCTTTAGCTTCCTTCCCAATTTCTAATGACTTGTATTTCGTATATAAGTATGTCTTTCTACAAAAAAGTGGTCTCATCAGTTCGTTGATCAAATGTCGTCTGCTAAAATCCGCTTTTATACCTGATATAAGACAAGTGGTCGATTCACAAAGTACCTGAAGCGTCCCATTCAGTACCGCCTTATCTCATTAATAGTCAGTGAATTTAGGTAGCGCGCATGTTGTATATATGAACCCACTTGTACACAGTAATCACTTGGTACAACATTCGTAATAACCGTTCGATTTTTTCAGTACCAGTGTGCCTTTTATCGGGATTGTGTAGCTTTAATGAAGAAAAACGCTTGGTGCCATATTACACATTTTAAACAATGCTCATGCACTATGATTTGAAATAAACGATAATAATTTATTTAGAATCGATATTTTATGTTGTGGGATATGAATCGCTAATTCTCTGAATTAAAAAAAATATTGAAACAGGGATCCATCGGAAGCAAAGAACACACACAGGAGAGAAAAGTAGCCAACTAAGATTTGTTGAATCTGTCCATGAGAGGTAATATATAGTGCACTGGCCTAATTGGTATTTTACGTTTAATCCACACTGATTGGGCTCGAAAACACACACACACATGCACGCACGCACGAACGCACGCACGCACACACACATACAAAACAGTAAGTAATAAACTACTACACTACACTACACTACTAAACGAACGGACACAAGTGCGAATGACAATAAATACTGAACTCCGGATTGACGATTACGAGTCAAAGCTAAGGAGCGGTGCCAATATATCAATACAATTAAGGATATCAGAACATCACTTATAGTGAGAATACGTCAACATAAACACTTATACCTGATACAAAATATCACTTATTACATTTAAACAGACTAGAACACATATTTGAATTAATTAAGACAATTTATTTCGTTATTGTCTTCTTCGATACAAGGCTTGATTTTAGTATGTGTAATTTATTGGTTTCCTTTTCTTTCGGTGCATACATATTGAGTTGTGTAACACAAACACTTATATCGTAAAAATGTCACAGAAATGCTGGGTTGGAAGAAATTCGTTTACTGTCTGTATTTAGGATTAAAGATATTCTATGTCAATACACTCGTTAAACAAACGAATAAATTCAAATGCAAATAATTTCTTTGTATGAGATATAATATCGTAAGTGCGTCAGATAAACAAACATAATTATTACATTTACCGTCTACTTTTAGATTAAATGGAAAGATAAATCTAATCGAAACAAAATGCGTCATGAATAACAATGTTTGCTTTTTTTTATAACAGCTAAATTAAATATAATATTAAAGTTTTAAGCACGCATATGTCCGTACTCGTACACTCATTTAAATGACAAAACAAATGTCCTTACATATTTTGAAAAACGCACCACGATTTTAACGCTGTTAAAAAAAAGAGAGAGAAAGTGCAAAAATCAAGAAGCCACGCGGGCAATTAAACATAAACAGTTAAGTTTAGGATACCTCCACCGACCACAAACAGTCAAACATGCAAAGTGCCCTATTTGGATCTTCCAATGCCCAACACTTAATTTTGACGGAATAAATACTTTTATCAACTCCGTAACATGTTAAAGTCATTATAATTTACTTATTTTTGTCATTTGATCAATATAGTTGGTCAACTTGACGCTTACTTGAAAGCAATATGTTCAATATTTTTCCGAAACGTCTCAATTGTTGACGTGTTATGAGGTATTTGCAATCTCTCTCTATTTTTTAACAGCGTTTGTATTGTGGGGTTACAGTAAAATAACAAATAAACAAACACAAAAAAAAAAAGTTTCATGCAGACGTTTTTGCGTATAAAGTATCAAAACCATCTGAGCGATCTGTCATCTGTTACCTTAGAAGAGGGTTGTACCATTATCTTCCGTGGCGTGTGCTCGGTAGCGGAGATATAATCAATTCACTATTATCTGTCTTAGAGCAAATACAAGAATACGTGTACCGGTATTTTAAATGAAGAGAACATCCCTCGATGCCTCCTTGTATACATAGGACACTCTTAAACAATATTACAACATTAAAGAAATGTCCGTATTAAACGCAACCCATGCACACGTTATAAATACAGATCATTTAGTTAAAATCTAAGCCCGGGATATCCTTTTATAGACACTATTTGTTTAACAGAGTTCTTTGCAAACACAAGCTCGTATCACTAATACGCCCTGAAATAATTGGTAGTAAACGATAAGAATGACACCTACATACGTGAGAATAAAATGTTCAAATGCGACTCAGGTCAGTGTCAGGATTAAATTGGTAGTAGTTTAATAAAACATTTTATAACAAACCGGAGTCTCGAACTTAGAAAGAAAGCTGCGAGTTTAGCTGATTTAAAATAATAAATAAAAAGTTATTGTTCTGTGCTCTGCACTTTCTCCCGTTACCCTCTAGCATCGTGTTAAGTGTCATTGCAGTACCATTAGTAAATTTTGATTTATGATCCAGACAAAAATTATAAGTATACATTACAAGGGCAATAACTATAATTTATAGAAAGATAGAGTTATAACTTATTCTCTTATTGCTCTCTTCCCTTTTCATGTTTAGTTATGCTCTGAAAAATAATTATAATTAAATTTGCATACCGCAATAGCTCAAATTTGAATGAAGATAGAGGTATGGTTCTTGTTCTTGTTCACTGCACTTTCTCTCACTGTCCTCTGTCATTGTGTAAATTTTCACTGCAGTCTCATATAACGTTTGTAAGCTATAGTCCGGAAAACAATCCGGACGCCCCTTTAAGGTTAATGCAATTGTCACCAGACACAAGTTACCTATACACGCTCCAAGGAATTGAACGACATATAAATCGTCAGCCTAGCATTATTTTGTTCCATAAATTGGTTTTATTTTTCCACAGGCATAAGGAAATATGGGCAATATTCCATTTGACGCTTTAATAATCCTACCCCAACCGTTAAAAACATAACACACTACATGTACCCGTAATTTATTATACGTAATACAAATTGTAATACAAATTGTCGGCAATGAGTGCCTTCCATTGAATTTTCCTGTTTCAATAATGAACTGTTATTGAAGCAATATTGTCTTTTGTGTCTCTTTCAAAATAAAGTGCATAGCATATATGTTGTATGTTTTTTGTTGCTTATAGTTTTGTTGCCCTGATGGAGAGCATATATTTGCATGTAATCCATTGTCTGTCAGCGATCTTTGATAACTCGTAGAGTTGTTTCTGAAACTCTTTAAACGGCATGAATCAAAGGCTTAAACGGCTTAACAATATATTCGATAGACAAACACATAGTCTAATGAATATAACCGGTAAATATTAATACTTTTTGTAAGAATATAATATTTTACCATTTATTTTCTTTGATTTTGGAAGACATATAATGGTGTGTCTACAGTTGTCCAATATATTACTCTCAATCTGGCAGCTGTTTCATGTAAATATATGTATTCATTACGGGAAAGTTCATATTAAAACGTACATCAATAGACAGAGAGGTACACGCTTGTATTTGACGCTTTTAGTGAAGTCAAAACTTCTAAAATCGGCCCTTTTCGAGTCTCCCAATCTTTAAATGTATGGTTTGCTGCTGTAAACGGTCATGGCTGCCGATCCGATTGATCAATACAAACAATATTGCCGTTTTACGCATGAAGTATTGAAATAGAGATCTTGGAAAAAATGTAAACATAATTTACTTGCGGGTCTAGGGTGTACAATGCTTTTTTCTTGTAGATTGTTTGGCATTTTCTGAACCGATTCACATGCGCATTCTTTATTCACCACGATGTAAATTTAAATATTTCGACACAATATTATTGTTCTGCATTGTTACAAACACAATAAACATTTTAGTTTATGTTATATTAAGCTAGCCATGTTTATAACTAGCAACCCTCCGTCGGTAATCGGTTTCCAATTTATTCCAATAGGACCAAGTAGACCGGTACCCGGTGCGCAGTATAGTCTACTGGTCCCCGAAATCACAATCATGATTGCAGGTTAGTTTATTACATGCGGCAAAGTCACATAATGCGTCGTCGTATAACAATTACGATTTCATTCTGTCTTATATAGTACAGACGAGATTGCGACGACATCATTGCGTTGTATTTAGTCTGCGGTATGGTGCTTGTACTAGCCTCGGTCACCCGGCCAGCTTCCGATTTCTTCGTTACGCTATGGTATACGGATCCAGAACCAGGGCCTGGGCAAAACAGGACGTTTGAAATCGCCCCAACGTTTTGGGCGATTTTGGAGAAATGTTGAGAAATTCAATGAGACTGTCAAAAAACATATTTTCAATTAATTTAATAATAACTTTCTTATTTTTAACTTATGAGAAGCAGCAAGTGACGTTAAAAAGTTTAAGTGATGCATCTGCATCAACAATTGACGTTGCAAACGTCGACTTTATGCGCGTGAAAAAAAAACGCGCGAATAAATTGTGCTAATCGCTAGAGGGCGCTTTAATTGGCCTAATCTGCCCAGACCGATATCTGCAAGTAAGATATATGTATGATACGGTGTAGCTGGCCGAGACTAGTGTTGTACATGCCATTGCAAAGCTCTAAACAGCAAACTTAAACTAAATCGAATATGTACGCCAACAAAGGAAAAAGAAAGTTCATTGTTGGTTCACATTTTACAAAGTTCAGTTCTCTGAGCATGATGAACCCCGCTTCAGGAGGAATACATGTGAATTTCCAAAAATGAACCGCATAGGCAATATGAGGAAAAAACGTACAAAATCTGTAACAAGCGTTTGTTTAGTGCTGTGTAGAGGCTGTAAATGGTTGCCCCGAATTCAAATCGATAGTGTTATTATATATTGGTCATTTGGGATAATTAAGCCCCAGCTGTGTGACTATAGAGTAGAATACCGATTAGGCCGATGCTGGTGAGCGTGAGAGGTGTTGCACCCTATATTTCAACAAACTCATTGAAACATTTTTTGCTACGTTCTTTCCTATCTGTATTTGTTGCTTCCAATGGATTCCGGTTTTAAAGACCTACACTTAACGATACTTTAACACTACGGTTATTCGTTCAAAAGCATGAAGTGTAACTCACGATTATTTCAATATGTTTACAAAGTGAAAATAGTGTATCCATTAAATATTGGACACAAGTGGTTGCTTGTTGGCGGGGCATATTGTTTTACTTATTTCCATTATGTCCCAAATGATTGTTTTTTTGTAGAATTTGGTAACCATTGCCTGTTTGCTGAAAGACACATTCATGCATGCATCAGCTCTCTTCGATGACCGGTTGTGTTTACGTTTCTTGATGCTCTTTTCCGCACTGAATATCGTAACACTTTCCATGCACCCCACACATCATAGCCCAAAATCGCTGGTACAATCATTTACGCGAACATAATAATAATAATAAAAATAATAATAATAATAATAATAATAATAATAATCATGATAATAATAATAATAATAATAATAATAATAATGATAATAATAATAATAATAATAATAATAATAATAATAATAATAATAATAATATAATAATAATAATGATAATAATAATAATAATAATTAATATAAATAAAAATAATAACTTTATTTCAAGAAGGTAACATACTAAGACATAACAATACAAGTCTTGTTTACAATATGGCCATCTATAAAACTACAAAATGTAACATGCGTTCGATGAAAGGGAGTTTTGCAAATATATTGCCACCAGAGCTATCTAAACGGCATCGTGAACAGAAGCAGTCATTATTCAGTAATTACCGTGTGTATAGAGTATAATCATTTTTTTCAATCTACATTATCTTATAGCCTATTTGTTACTAAACAGCAAAGTATTAAATGGATTTACGTTGTGATATGTGTCCCGCTTTTCAATGAGACGGTTTTTAACAATGGACTTGAATACGGGCCTCTTTTTGTTGGTCAGGATTTAATGATCATGCTCGTAGTAATGTGTCGTTAGTGTAATCGTACCGGAAAAAATACACATACATATGTTGGCACTCTGCGGGTTTGAACTCGGAACCCCTTGCATGTAAAGCGGACGCTCTACCGATATCACTATAAAAGCTAGCTCTGCGGCGAGACAGTAGTAACGCGCTCATAAACCTATCTATTTACATACCCCCATGCATTTTCTTTGGCCAATATTTAATCATGGGGCTGAATTTACATAGAGCCAAGTGTATGTCTTTAATTAATATGTATTATATATCCCAGGGAATGTCTTGCCCATGCTTGTTTCAACTGTTCACAAGAAAAAAACTCCTACGGTTTGAATAGTTATGTTGTCTTATCCGTATAATAGAATTATGTATGCAGTTCAAAAAGGCCGCACACATGTGTAATTTCAAAAAGTTTTATTTCAAAATTGTAGTGGATTATCCGTTCGACATTTAGTAATATTTAGCTTCGCTGTCTGTTGTCCATAGACATAGTTGTCACAAGGATTGGCCACGCGCTTTATCAAAATGAAAAAAATATCCACCGCGTACTTTTAATTGACTCACTTTTATGGTGGCTGATTTCTGCCATTTTCTTAAGTTCTTTCTTTCAGGGTGTAAGAACGAATTAGCGAAACACATATTCGAGTCGTTTCCGGGTTGAAAGAACGAAATAACGAATCATTCACAAACACGAAATAAAATATCCACTTTCGGGTTAAGTTTCTATCCTCCGCGGTGAATGGTTAGTTGTTTCTAACCGGAAAATACGCAAATATAAACATAACTATGCAAACATATATTTTGCTATTTCTTTTCTTCAACCCCGAAACTAAGCATATATATATATATCTATATGGAAGTATGCAAATTTATATTTCGTTATTTTCTTTTTTTCGCATTCCATTCGCAAGCTACTTAGGTGTGGATGACTACTAAAAGCCGTGATGATTTTAATGAGCGGTACATTAGTAAATTGACATGGTGTGTATGCTATACATGTGCAATAATTCATAAATATGGAGCTAATAATACATACAAATAGTTTATATTTAACGCATATCGGTTTATTTAATATGTATATTAAAATCATATACTCGGTAAAAATGTTTTGAACCAGGGTATATAAAGTCATATAAAAATAAAACTAGTTGACAAAATTTAAGTATCTTTTTTTAGTAACCAAGGTCTACCCTACCCGGTTAATTTGATACCAGAAACATTAAATTCTAAACAAGATTTGATTTTAAAAAAATATCGCGAACACACAAAGGGTCTGTAAAAAATGTTGCAAAGTCCATACAAAGTAACAGTAACGGACCCATTCGAGTAACCAATAAAAAGATTATTATTTTTTCGCAAACTTTCATTGTAAACGATAATTTTTGTTGATTGTTGATCTATTGTGAATTATCAACTAAGATAATAAGAGTTATGGTCGAATGTCATGGTTCAGCGATCATTGTACGGGTTCGAACACTGCCATGGTCCAAAACTTCTTTTACAGAGTAAATATAAAACTACTATTTTAGACTTTATACTTTAACAATAATTTCATGGACCTTTTTCAGTGGATGTTTCGTTATTTCGTTGTGAATGATTGGTTGTTGCGTTTGTTCGACCTCGAAACTAAGTAAATATATGTTTCGGTATTCGTTCTTTCGATTCCAAAACTAAGCGTATATATAATATGCAACTACGCAGATATATGTTTCTTTATATCGTTAGTTCTACCCCGAAAATAAGCAAACACATACGAAACTACGCAAATATGTGTTTCGTACAGTGTTCCGCTAGGGCAGTCTTAACATCCCGTATACATTTGTTATCGCGATGGTACGATGATACGATTGTGATGGTAACTTGGTATGATGGCGACGTTACGACGTTACGACGGTACAATGGTACGATGGCGTTGTAAGACGGTACGATGGTATGACGTCGATGGTATGATGGCACAATGGCGATGATAGGATCGTCATCAGCATCGTATAATCGCCATCGTACCATTATCATCGTACCGTCGTACCGTCTTAAAACGCCATCGTACCACCGTAACGTCGTAACGTCGACATCGTACCAAGTTATCATCACTATCGTATCATCGTACCATGCGCGATTGTTGTAATCGCCATCGTACCATCGCCATCGTACCATAGCTTTTACAATTCAATACGCGATGGTACAATGGTCCTGTTGGAATACCGTAGTTTAATCATTTTGTTATTTCACGTTCCGGTTCGCATGCCTATTAGGTTTGGGTGGCTGCTAAAATGTGGGATGATTTTAAAATAGTGGTTAAAATGGTCAGAGTATGTTAATTTAAGGAAGATACTTTTATTTAATACACTATTTGATACAATAATGCATGAAGTTAATATTTCTGACGTTGGAATTTAACAAACCTATCTTCCTATTATTTTAAATTTGATAATTATATCTGGGCAGGTTATACCCCTGATAAAAACTGGTTGAAACCATCGTAATATTATTATTATAATCGTTATATATATCAATGAAGCAGTGTATAACATATCTAACTGAGCTTTTTCATATTATCAAGGTTCGAATCCCTCTGGGAGCTCTACTTGTAAGTGAGGAAATGTACATTCTTACGGATGACGGGTGGTGTACAGTACCGGTTCTACACAGTTTCGACAGTCAAATATAACCTTACATGTGTCGAAAATGACGTAAACAATCAGACAATCATATTATCAATGAGCTACAGAATGCGTGGCATCCCATTTTAGTTTTATGGGATAATACGTTGTAATATAGCTGTCTTGTTAGGAATATATCATTGGGCGGTATGTGTAACCATATATGTGTTACGTATGGAAAAAAAATCCTTTGCGCTTGCCGTCATTGTGTAAACATGGCATAGGCCGATACGTAGCTTGCCTAGACATTTGCTATATAATCCCAACTCTCAGATATATTACGAAAGCTTTCGTTGAAAACAAAGATAACTCGATATTTCCGTCTCGAACACAATATACTCATTGTGTTTCAAGTTTATCAATATTCCGGCCCATGGGCCTTCCTTTCGTCAGAGTGAAATGCTAGCTAAGGCAATCGATCTAAGACTTGTGCGCCATTCAGTAAAACAACACAATCACACTCGCCACACACTGACAAAGGTTTATTTATTTAGATGGGTTACCATTACTGCTTGTTTTGCGTAGGTTTGACTAAACATTTATTTCACTTACAGATGATTCGAAACATTCTTTTCAGTAACAGTTTTTAACTGACTCTCACTGTCACTTTCTCCGTACGCCACCGACAAACGTAACTACCTCGTCGATTTCCGTATCCGGTATTTTAAATGGTTTAGAAAATCGACGAGATAATTCCATTGCACACCGAGCTGAGGGGAATGGACCGAATATTGGTTCAACCTTCATTCACCAGTGTAATATAATACACATATTATTGCTTTATTACACTGCGAAACCGCAAATTATGTGACCAACATAGAATATATAATCGTGCAAATTTAAGAATAAAATGATGCATGTCTATACATAACCGTGCATGTGAGAATAGTCTGATACATGTCTGTACATAGACCACATGATGGCACGCCACCATTTCCCATCTACAGCAATTTGAATAATATCATAGTAACCTTCATAAACCTATATTTAAACAAGAAGTATTGCCACACAATACTATGTCCCCTTCCGGGCATTATGTGATTAATTGATATTTTCTTCTTCTGAGGTTATATAATTTTCGCCATTGATAAATTGACAGTAGAACATGTCAATGACTATAATGCAACGGAAATGTAATGTGTAACTCCATTAACAAGCGTGTTAAATCATGAACCGTAAAGAGCCAGGTTAACCGTTTGAAAAGTATGGGACTGAACAAAACTGTGGAAGAATTACTGCATAGGATACTGCAAACAAATTATCTTCATTGATATGCTTTTAAAGAATATAACACCAGTTGTTTTGTTTTTAACTTAAGTTATTGAGCAGAAACCATTTCTATTGATGGTATAACAGTGACCTTGACTTTGAAAAAAAATGACCCGAATAACAAAACCAAGCTTTCTTTCCGTGAGCCGCATCTCGAGGTAAACTTTCATTGAATGAATGAATGAACGAACGAAAGAACGAAAGAGCGGGCGAACGAACGAACGAACTAATGAATGAATGAGGTTTTACGACACGTCGACACATAACTATGCAAAAATAAACATATTACAATTAATTACACAGTCTGATTTATTTTAAGAAATATAAAACAAGACTGAAATCAACTATTTCATACTATTTACTTGGTATTATCTTTGTCGCATAGGATCAAAGTCTACATAGTCTAACATGATATGTTTGACCGTTAACGGTGAAAAACAAGGTATACATTCTGGCAGTTGCTCACCTTGTAATACATATGAATGAGCATAACGTGTATGCCCTATTCTGCATCGGGCTAAAACAAATCGACGAATGACTCTGTTAAAGGACGTCACTCGTCAAGTAACGGTTTTATTTACTGAAGTTTATTGTTCACTGACAAATCCCAAGCGGATTGCCAAAGGTTACGAATATATGCGGTAAAATAACATTTAAAATCAGTATAAGGTAGTTTGGTATTTGATATATGTAAATTCAATGCTGCTTTATCAGCACTATCAGCTCTATCATTTCCAAATATTCATACAAGGCTTGGAAGCCAGCAGAAAATAAAAACATTATCTGTTATAAGCGAATTGTATTCATCTAAAACTGAAGAGATGAAATGGAATCAGAGAAGAACACAAAATGATCATCATCAGATTCCTGAATATATTTAAGGCGAGTTTAATTGTCTTAAGTTCAGCTGTTGCAACTACCTTTTCTCCATCTTTGGAACCACCTGTATAATGTGTTCAAAATCACTTCTTTGATTTACTTTCATTACATTTACTTCGAAAGATAATAGCATATGTACGGACTTGTTATTATTACACAGGAGTATGATAGTGCACCTTTGGAAAAGTTCAAAACTAATGTTTGCGGTTTCCAAAGACCACGGTGAAACTTTAAAATCAAATTTAAGTTGATTTTGAGTATTAACTTCGATTTAATACGAAGATCAAATGTTCAAATGGCCAAGACAAAAGTTATTGATCGGAAACCAATTTTCTATTTATAATGACATTGAGCATGACCTTTGACCAAATGACACGATAGCAATCCCAAGCCTTCTTTCCATGAGTGCCACCTTTTGGTAAAAGTAAAAGTGAGCTTGACCTTGGACCAAATAATCCGTATAGCAATACGAAAGAAGCTTCCGTTCGTGAGTCGACACGTTTGGCAAACGTGCATTGACATCCTCAAAGAAAACAGAAGTTACTGATCGGAAACCAATTTTCTATTTATATTAACGGTGACCTTGACCGTCGAACAAATGACCCGAATAGCAATCCAGAGATTCCTTTCCATGAGCCGAACCTGTTGGTAAAAGTAGATATACAAATCGAAAAGTAAGGTTACGTTATAAATACCACAGGGTAATTTGGAGTTTTTGATCGGAAAACAATAGCCTTGTATTAAGCAGAATCACTATTGAAAATGTCAAAACTATGAACAATTGAGCCTTCCCGAAGATGTATGCATATGACGGTGATCATGGAACCTTCAATTTATACAATACCGTGGTCACAGTTTCTAACAAACCGCTTTGCCGCTAACGAGAAAACAATGGACGAAATAAATAAACTGGAATTTAGCTGGGAGCAGAGGTTATGAAGCCTGCGTATGACAAGTTAATTATTCTGTGTGTCTTTTAAGATACTTCATTTGATGTTATTTTCTATTGGAATCATGAACAGTAGTCTCTTGCAATTAGTTAGTTTAGCCAGTTGCACAAATAATAAACTGGCAGCCAATTGCCAGTTCGCAATACAAATAACGAACTGCAAACTAGTTCCAACAACTAAATACATGTCCGATGCATTTATAATAATGATGTTGTGTTCGTTAAATTACTTCATTTTAATGTAAACGCACGCCACCCTAATCATTATTAGGTGAAGACAAGCATGTTTAACATTAGGTTCTAATCGCGAACTGGCCTCCAGATGCCCGTTCGCAAATCGAAAAGCGAACTGCGAACTGGCAACTAACTTTACCGGTATGCTGTATTTTCATCATTTATTGTTTTGAAAACTAGGATTAAATGTATGCATATTGTTTGATGAACATCTTGTTTCCCAATACGATAGAGAGTTTTTCGTTAGACAGTCACACGGTGTATTTATAATTATTTACATTGTATATAACAGCAACATCAGTAGTTAAATGTTACTCAAGATGTTTAAGTTTACAATAGTAAATGCTGTATTAATTTCTTGACAGGATTGGGAAAATATCCAACAGATAAAGTATTACATTATAAAACAACATCAATACCGCAAATAATAAAGAACAGTTTTAGGTTAAAGCAACGAATGCAATAATTGCAATTGGACAAACTCTTTAACACTTCAAAACGAACCTATGACCAAATAATAATCCTGGATAAAACAATCCCTAGTCGCATTAATGAAAACATTTATAAATAACTTGAAATGCATTTTTGATGGCAATATGAATTCAACGGAACACACATATAAACACTTAAATACGTATTTACCTCCTATTTTATTGACAGAGGATGTCAAAGGATGGGGGATTGGGAGAAGGTGGTGGTGGTGTTGGGGGATTTTATAGATATCTGTTATTTACTGCTCACGAATAAATGTATATACAGTAGACTGTATTACTCTGCATTTTCAGATACATATGCATACCAGATACATGCTAGAACTTCTGATTTACATATCGGAGCAGACAAATTTCACACGCAACCAAAATGAATTAAACACACGGTAGATGAAGACATTGTATAAATATATTTAGCAAACTTTGGTTGCTGACAACGCACTTATTGTCAATGGTATGCCAGGACAATCTTCAAGCATGTATTAGATAGAGATATTCCAACCTCGAAATAACTATTGTAATTAGAAATCGGCAGGACCTTTGTTGCGTTAAACATAGTTATACTTCGTGTTGGAGCTTCCGACCCTCAGCGATTGCCCGTAAATGTTTGCTATAATATCCTATACAACGCATTTTTATGTTAAAGATGGCTGATGAAAGACCAGAAGATCAATCGGTGCAAACAAAACGGGCGATGTTTGAAAGGCATGCAAGGTAAGAATTTATCTGGTATCAATTTCCTCGATTAAACGAGAAGTATTGAGAGAAAAATTATCACAAACTATTTTATGTCATATAACGTTACACTCATTGTGTGCAGTTTGCACACAGGCGAAGACGTAATTAGACCAATAAATACACTGATTAAATAACCTAGTCTTATTGAAATGTGGAGAAAAAATTTCAGATGCACACTCTCTGCCATTTGTTGAATTTTGGAATACCTATTGTATGCCATGTAATAGATTCAGTCGTAGAAAATACCGTTTTGATGTTGAAGCAGTCTGAATTAAAAGTCAAACATTTGTTCCAAAATGATGTGTGAAGTAAATATCCTTATCAGTTAGTTGAACATATTTACTCTGAATCGTGTACCTCTAATTTACGAGGCCATCTTTGTTTACATATGACATCATGTGGGCAAAGTCTCCATGCATTACCAGACACACCTGTATGTCTTTTACATTCCACGTGTTTGCTTTGATACTTAAACGAATGTTTGTGTACACGTCCCATGTCCCATCATTGCCATTGATTATAAATTAAATACAATATTCTATTGAAATCTATTCTGAATGTTTGCATGAACTGTTTGACCTAGTACTGCTTATTCTGCCAGTTTAGATTTCCTCTGGATGATAGAATCCATTCTAGTAACTTTAATACCAGTACAAGTTTAATCCAAAATGTTAATGTTAAACTTTAATTTAGTTTAAATAACTAAACAATACAAGATAAGTAAATATTATTCATATTGACCTATTTTCGTGTAGGACCGTGTTGTTGTCTTTCCTCAAATCAAATCCTTCACCTCAGAACTCTGGATATGACATATACCACCTAAGCTTGCGTTTACGAAACACATGAAATGTGTTAGTTTGTTTGAACATGCTATTAGCAAGCATTCGGCTCTAAGAGACTTAATAATTCTTTTTGCAAGGCGCATGAACGTTTATCCAACACGTGCTCAAATTTGGAAATAAAAGCACTGTTTTTCTCCTTGTAGCTTTTAAAATGTTGTATTGTCTGAACTTCGTTTTCTGTTAATGCTGGTTATGATTTATCAGAGGGAGTGAATGAAAAATTTATTTATTTTAACCTCGGTAAATAAAAACACATTATTCCTTACTTGTAAACATAATTCAATTGAGTTTAATTAATCTTGTATTTTACAGTACCAAGACCAATCCGAGCCAAAACAAGAAAGATGTTAATGCGGAGTAATACTTCTTTAAGTTTTATATACATGGTGTTGTTTGTGCTTGTGTTATAATGGCCAGAGCCTGTTATTCGTTTTAATTCAATATAAATCTAATTATTTCAAATACTCATTGCTTAATTTATTCAATATATTGCTTTAATGGTGTCAACTGCTCTGAATATTGTCTACGGTTGATTACAGAATGGCATCTAAGACATTATTCTCGTCCACGGGAACAACGTCTGGTAACTATATGAAATATACTTATCGAGGTATTTGCATGACAATACACAGATACATACAGGAGCGGTGAATATGTGTTTCTTAAACAGCTGTACTGCATTCAGAATTAATGAATTTCGTTTGATAAATTGTATTTTGATTAAAAAATCTACAACAGCATAGTTGTGTCCTTTCTATAACTAGCTGAAACCTTTTTGTTTTCACAAAACATCATGAGATTCCCCTGGAGTATTGTGCAGTAAGTGCGCAGTATAGAAACTATAAGCGAAAATTCCGGAGTTGCGTTCCTTTTTTCCCCTTTATTATATAATTATATGATGACATTATATAGACTATATATACTACAGAAAGAGTAGCATTCACAAAATACAAAGTATTACAAAGCAAATTAGATTTAAAAAGAAGACTTTCTGAAGATAAATGATTCTTATTATCAACATTTTATTCTTTGTTTTAACTTTTCATTAACACGGATGGAAAGATAATATACCGTTGTATTGTAATTGCTTATGTACTGTATGATGTTGTTTTTATTTTACAGTAATTCAAAAAGCACCCCTGTAGGGAGAGTTAAGCCTTTGATGAAGAAAACGGAAAATACAAAGTAAGATGTGTTTTTTCCGTTTCGTACACTCTTGCCGTTTAATTATGTTTTATGATATAAAAAGGACGCGCGCGAATTGGTATACAAATTCTCGGTATTATGCTAGATTTTCTACATACAGTTTGGAAAATTTTGTTAAATTATTTCGGAATTAACACAAAATATTGATATACATATTGTAGTAGAATATTTTACTCCTTGTATTATCTTTGGTAAACATAGCGAAAACGGATTCAAATTCCAAAAGCAACCGACAAGCACACGAAGAAAACTTTATGGATGTTTGCTTGTTTTAACGTATATATTGCTTATATTCTTAAAGAGGAAACAAAGACGTTTATATATAAATACCTGAACGTTTGTTTGCCAATATTTTCACTGTTTTGTGTTTTAACTTTATATCGTGTTGAAGATTCGATTAACCCTCCTTAAATCAAATCTTACCTTGCTTATTTTATTATATACATTATTTCTATTCCTGCTTTATATTTTTACTCTACTTCAAACATATTGTATTGCCTTTCTTCTATATACAAGCAAAATGGTTGGGCCACAAGTTCTTCCAACATTAATAAAGGCCCGTCCCAACAAAATTGTAATTAACAGTTAATAAGATGGCAATATAATTAACATACAATATTCAAATACATTTTTCGGTGAACAAAAGAAGAAACAAAAGGAGAGGAGTTAATAAAATTAAGTCCCAAGTAAGATTAAACAAGAAGTAATGAATGGTGAAGCTGTGGTTGTAGGGTCCTGCCCTGAGCGGGTGTCATACTAGTGTATACAATCTCTAGTCGTTATCAAATCATTTAGTATCTTTTATGTAGAGTTTAACATGGTTAAAAATAGTGCTATTATCTTTATCTGTATCACTATCTTTTCCAAATAAAAAAAAAAAAGAACGCTAAGAGGGTGAAATGGACGCGTAGCATGAAAAGACGAAGTCGTTCATTTAAATAAAAATGTTATTGAATAAAATAATGTTCGGCATCCTCCTTTTTATAACAAAATCATATTTCAGGTTACTGCATTTGTTTCTTATCCGTGCATGAAATACAGACGCTCTACGACATCTAGAAAAATAGAAAATAGGTATTTTGGGCGGATTAAAGTATTGATTTGCAATAAGATATACACGAGGGAATGAACGAATTACTAAATATCTGCGTTCTCGTATGCATATATACGTAATCATTGGAATTTCTTAAGTTGTAAGGAGCAACTCTGCCAACTATGTCAGGGAATACATTTGCAAAATATTCAGGCAAATGACCAACTTTAACTTTATAAGAAATTATCATTTATGGTATTTTCTTCTGTCTTCTAATGCTAAGCACCCGATTTTGGTATATAAATTAATCCAGTGATGATGCGAGCTGCTTCATGTTGACTTTTTTTCTAAATTGTCTTTTTCGTATTTGGTGCAGCCGTCCCAAATAACAGATTGGTCTCAAAAACGATAAAATATTTGGTTTAATGAATGAATGAATGAATAAATGAATGAATGAATGTTGTTTAACGGCTCATCAACACAGTATAGGTTATTTAGAGCCACCCCAGAGAACGGGGAAGGATACACAGGAATCCGGGAACCGTGCCCTACTCTTATTATCGAATAGATTCCTATGGTTCTTTAACGTGCTCGGAGGATAGACCGATACACTGGACCGCCCGGTTTACGTCCCCATCCGACGGACGAGGCTAAGGATATATTTGGTTTAAATGTTTACGATTGATTAAAAACTTTATTTTTCGCTACATTCCTAATATTTTAGAGGCTGACGTAGTAATATCGGTAATATGCTCGTGACATTTACCGTCATGTATTTATGGTATTCAACAAAGTTTACTGGCACATTATCAAAAATCAACGAGGGCTGTTGTATATTTCTTTTGAGAGTAAAATAATAGCTTCAGTTTTAGGTGGATTAAACTCGACAAAATGATATATAGGGTCCTATATTTAGATTAAGCCACTGTTAAGATCAAGCCTTAATAGAAATGCTCAGTAAATTTATTTAGTTAAAATTTAAACGTATATAACTTTCTTTTTTTAAATTAAACATCGAGCACGTTGATATTGTAATTAAGTTATCTAGATCATAGATGCAAACTATTTTTAAAACGAATAATTTTAACAAAGTGATGTTACATTTGATTTCCATACACATATCGAACATTAAGCTAGAATCTACGTTTTTTTATTAAATTATTCAATATGAGCTTAATAAAGTTAATATCACTCGTAGTATTTAACAGTTATCAACAAATAAACCGGCATGTAAATCTACAAGTTAGTGTTACAGGATATGCTGATGTCATCCCCTTTGTTTGTTACAAACGGTGGAATCGTGTTGAGTCTACGGATCCAATAATATTCGTTTATATATACATGCTTGTGTATATTTGCCCATATGTTATTCAATGTACATCTTCAATATTCAAATTTTCTTTCGATTTAATTAGTGTCAACATCTACTGTTTAACCATATGAACGTTATTTAGTAACTCTTCCGCAACAAGAACTATCACAACCGGAAGTCTATGACGTCGTAATGTACAAACTTCGTGATATCCATTGTCTTGATCACTCTCATACAATATTTATAAAAAATATAATAGTAAGCTTAGGACATTTTTCAAACATGCTCTGTCACTATTTTTTTCACTACTGCATGTTTAGTGGTCAACCCATTGGTCAACACATTGGTTGTGGGTGTCTTCAGTCTTATACCCTAAATGATATATTCTCCTGTTGCTCTGGTTTCAACTTCTGGTAAACATATGCAACATGTATTGTCATTTCCAGGATAAGATGTGATTCCCTGATATTTAATGAACCTATGGAACTGGTATACGTCGATAAAAAGGACAAAAAGATCCATTGCAACGAAAAGACGATCGCAGAACTTTCTAAAGTCGACCATCCACTAAATGTTGTAGCAGTTACGGGTTTATATCGGTCTGGGAAGTCCTACCTACTCAATAGACTTGCAGGCCAATCTAGTGGTATACTTTTGCAACTTTTGGTATTTTACAAATCATAAACTGTAAGACAACTTCAACCTATTGCTCCAGCTTATGTGATAAATCGTATCACATGATCTTTCTGGTGACGCTTGTTTCAGTCAAAGTTTATGTTTTTACATTTCAGACAAAATTAAAATTAAAATGTTGTTTATCATTGGAACAACAAAAAACAAAAAAACTTACTTTTCAAAATCGGTTCAGAAATAAATAAAATCCTAAGTTTTTTTGTGATGGGTCATTTTCGAGGCAAAATCTGCTACATCAAGAACTTGAATTTTATCAAAAAACTGTTTTAATGTGTTGGATAAACGTAAATTTCGAGACTCGTACTGTTTTATATAAAAATGTAAACTCTAACTGAAGGTATTTGACCACAAAATACATGTTGACTGTATCTGTTTTATTTCTGAACAGATAATTAAAACTAAGGTATTTTTATTTACCACTCAATACTAGTTCCAGTGATATACATGCTGGCTGTATTTATTTCATTTCTGAACATATAATTAAAACTAAAGTATTTTTATTTACCACTAAATACTAGTTCCAGTGATATATAATGTATGTACGTATTTTTAAAATTGCTCATGTAAATGCCGAACAACTTTTGGCATACATTGGTACGACAAACAAACGACTAAATTAAAAAATTATGAAAAGCGAAATTTGGAAATCGTCGAACACGATAAATACAATAAATGTTGCAGTCTCGGCTTGATTGTTCATGAACGGTAATGAATAGTGCTTGCTACCGTTCACGTTCTCTAGCCCTAAATTGAGCAGAACTCAATATTTAAAAAGTCAAAGTACAAACTTTTGAGCCATCCTGAAGATGGTATGCATATGACGGCGAACATGGAACCTGCAATGAGGTATTTTCATATGTATTTGTATATCTTATCGCTTACTAAATGAGTAGAGAAACATGATGTTTCAAAAAGTAACATGCGTATTTGTTTCCAGTATTACCGTGTTATGATAGGCGTTAATGCATTCAGTTATATTTTGTATTAAAACGCTAATATTGACTTCACAATTACATAACCGTTGAATCGTATAACAACATTATAGTATATTTTATATATATTTACAGTCACAACGTTTGCTATTGGTCACGAGTCTCGTGCTGAAACCAAAGGTATATGGATATGGTGCAGGCCACATCCTACACAGGAGGGGCAGGTGCTGATGTTGTTGGACACAGAGGGTTTTGGGGACGCAAAAAAGGTAATAATGTATACCCCAAATAATCATCTGTTATTGCCAAAAATATTTTAACATTGTATATATCAATGATCAACATGTATACCCAAGTTAATTTTGGCAGAACCTTTTTTTTTATGTACTTGTGTCACTATACTAAACATGTGTACCTGATTAAAGCTCAACTATATGTATCTCACTTTTGAATTTGTTTTTAAACCAGCAGTAACTAAATAACGAACATATACAAAAATCGATATGGATATCATGTGATTTACTTAATATAAATATTTATAGATAGTTACGTATAGGTCCATTTGGCCGGGTGCTTAATTTACAATTATTTCATATATGTTTGATTTTAAATTGCATATGCACATGCCATTTTAATGAACGATTTACTTACTTACTTACAGTATCTATAGCCACAATACATTGAACTCATGACAAACGGTCTCTTTAAATGTTCAGTTATTTTTCAGCACCGTGAACCTAGCCAGCTTATGGAATAAGGGACATAATTATGAGCAATACATACTACAGTGAACTGTACTAGTTTTCTCCCTTGACCTATTTGTTAAAGGCTTTGTTTCATCGTATTGGATTAGACGGTTTATTTTCTAAACGATCTCAAATCTGACTCTCATCTATTTTGTGTATATGGTTATTAAGTTTAGACGAGTTTGTAAATTAGCAAATTCGGCGCATGCTAGGTGAATGTTTGCCCTTTTATGGAAATTAATATTATTTAAAAATTAAAATTCAACTTAAGTTGAACTTTTAATTGTAAAATGTCACCCGATTACGAATCATTAGTGTCATGTGTGTCCAATCGTTCTGGTCGGTGATACATGTATTAGGCGGGAGAGGGTTTGCAACTTACTGTACTTGTCATGAGCGATCTCAATCAATGTAGATATAAACATCGAACCGAAAGTGTAGCAGTTAAAGGGAGTACATCAGGCTTTTTATGGGGGTCTAAGTGTCAGACTTAAAATGACAAATATTAATATTTTCTATTCTAAGTGGTCAAAACATAATAAATGAGCCTAAAAATTATCCCTTATTTGCAAAGAATTTCATTCAACACAGTAATACTTGCTATCCTAGGTGACGCACCAGGGTTGATTTCAGCATTTTACGTCCGATTCCGTCCTACTATATGGTGTTTTCAAAGTTTAGAACTTAACAAAATGGTTCTAACATCATCTTTTGACTGATATAAGTGTTTTATCATGAACTGGAACAATTTTATAATTTAAGATGTTTCTAGAAAAATCCTGATGTACCCCCTTTAAGGACCACAGTCAACCAAGAATATGCACAGAAACAAACAATACTAATGAAAGTGAATAAATTATTAGGGCTACCGCATTGGAATGATCAGTGGCAATACAAGGCCGCTGGGGTTTAAACCAGGTTCTTACGGAACCGTGTAAATAAAGATATATCCGCCAGGTTATATTCTCTAACACACCAACGGTGCATTAATATGCATTATGAGTAGGTCAAACAAAGATGAAAGCATAGTGGCGAACTTTAAATGGGTCAACCACTAAAATGCAGTCCGCTGCAACATGACAGGGTCATCACCTTAGTCTGCTACTTTTCTATCTTGTTTGTTTTCGTTGCTTCCAGGAGACTTGTGAAGTGCATGTTTTTTGATATTCATGTAATTTGATTTGTATGGCATGTTTGAGAACGAGTAAATTTGAAGCATGGGAAATGTAGTTATTGTCCTTGATTATTGAAAAAATCTAATTTTAGCTCGTGAATACCTAACATGGTTCCCTTTTGAACAATTTTGCTTATAGTTCACAATAAAAGTAGGTATAAATACGATGTTGAAGGAGTACATTATAAAGCACAATCAACGCATGAATTAGGGAATCTTAACTCAGTGAATTTCGTTTGTGATCATGATAACTTTAGTATTCTTTTTCGTTTGTTTTACTAGGCATATTTCTATAAGTCGTGTCAGGTACATGCACCATATGCAGGTTTTTAATTTAATATCAACGTCATGGGTCAAGGTGATATAACAGGAGTGTCCTGCCCATCACGCC
The DNA here is from genome assembly GCA_037043455.1 of Cyrtodaria siliqua. NCBI lineage: Eukaryota > Metazoa > Mollusca > Bivalvia > Adapedonta > Hiatellidae > Cyrtodaria > Cyrtodaria siliqua. The sequence goes on along the minus strand of JAWPHD010002672.1, from coordinate 124,451 downwards.
TGAACTGCTTGAGTTATTGTAATGCAACTTGATTTGTGTATATATCATCCCTATACAGCGTGTCGTGTAGAAAGTTCAAAGTCATATGCTGAAGTTAACGTATAAAGATAACGCATTTTTCCCGATTGTGAAATTTGTATGACCCTCTTGTCACAACGTGTATGGCAAATATACACCGTCCTCAAATATCGACCGACCGACCGACCGGCCGACCGACATCAGGAGGATTAAACGAAATAACATCAATATCGCAGTGATGTTAGGGCAATTTGTTTTCCAATGCTTTCTTGTAGAATTTTTCTGGTGGATTTCTCTTTCTGTTTTTGCTTCCACTCTAAAAAAGTTCAATTGTCTAAACAAAAAAAGTCAAGAGTATATATTATCGAAGGATTTATCTGGTTCGTTTACATACTGTTTATAATAGGCAGAAAATGCGGTGTATGTTAATAAATCACATGGACCTACCAATGTGATTAAAGTGACTAGTTTATATTTTAAAAATGTAATGATATGAACCCATTCCTCTATGGTTATGAGACAGACATTCTAATCCCTCAGCCATAATGTTTGCACCTTGACACCATTTGACAAATGTATTTATACCAACACATACATTAACTAAATGCAGCTTAACATGATCAGTTAAGCCTAAAGGGACCTTTTTAGTCTTGTTTTAATAACTATAGCAATAATTATTCAGATGTTCTTACCAGCCAATACTCCCCTTTATTATATGTCTTCTGTTGACACCAGCATGCTAAAGCAGACGTGAATACTTCATTTACTGTTCGACTTTATATCTACTTTTGATATGTACTTTCAAAATGTTTACAATTACAATCACATCCTTTGCTCATTAAAGTTTTTTTTTTAATATTTATTAAATCCTTCAACCAGAATGTGTTTGCCACAGTATTTATGTTTATTCCTTTGTGTCCGCTGACACTAATCTTCCACAACATTAGATGCAACTCCTATCTCAGGTTATAATTTTCAAATTGAAATCCTGTTGACATGTCAAAATGAGACATTCCTGTTAAAAGGTCATCTCACTGACCTAAGGGAGTGTCTGATTATAGGTCAGATTGACAGAAAGTATTTCATGTTAAGACTCCATTACTGAAAATGGCACTTTCATGTAACTGGTTTATAAATGCTCTCCAAACCAGCTTTTAATATAAGTGACATATACTTGACGTATATGTCTCAATGATCTGGACATATAAGTCACTTATACATATAACTCACTTAGATAAGATTAAGCGACTTAATATGGGATGAGGTTTGGTGCACCCTGGAGGAGCCTGGTTTCAACCCCCGGCGGCCTTTTTTGCCACTGACCGTTCCAAAACGGTAGCCCAAGTGTCAACCTGTGTGTGTTTGTGATGTCTTGTCTGGCCTTTTATTCATCTTTATATGTAGTTGTTTTTTGTTTCTTCGTGTGTTTGTGGTTGACTCTCGTCCTTGAATGCTAATTTTTATGTTCGAGTTTTAAATCTACTTTTATATGCAAAGTGTATGGAACATATATGTTACATACAAGCTGCATATACGTTGCGTATAAATCACTTCTATTTTGGTATTTGTAGGTTCGGTAAGGGGTCCATTGGAATGTAAACCGTGCAGTATATAGTTTTGCACTATCAAAAGCTTCTTGCGATTGCTGAGTTTTGTGTACTTCCAACAGGTGGTTGCTTCCCCACATGTGGTGTATGCATGGGTGTGTCTGATAACACAGGGTTTCCCTAATGGAATGTCTGACTGATTAAACTTGAATCTCCTGCTGGGGTATAGTCTTTGCTGGCTGGGGAATAGTTTGGTATCCAAGTGGGCAGTTTTCTCCATATTGAGAGTTACTCCTAGGCTGATCGGTTGTTAAGTCCTGTAATCTGGTATTCCTAAGCAGCAGCATAGGTTTGCTACTGATTTACAGTGTTCATTTCTTGACGTAGTATCTCAGTTTCTCTTTCCAAATTGCTAATGGATTCACTCATGGTTGTTGATGATTGCAATGTCACACTGGGGATACTAGATCCAGTTGGTGTTACATTGGAGATTATGTCTTGGTTAGTTTCAAAATATTTCTTTGGGCAATTTTTGTCAAATGTATGCTTATTTTATTAACATTAAATGTTTGTTGAGCGGTTCCTGATACTTCCAACTCGTAACTGTCTACATCTAGACTAACTATGCATCGGACGTTCTCTAATGATTATTTTGTATCAATTTATGTCACCATGCAAGCCAAAATCTGCCTTCTAAAAATATTGACCAGCAACGCTGACAGCAGAGTAATATGTTTCTTTGCATCGTCCTGATTTATAATACATAACTCTCAGTTTGAGTACATTTGCAATGTTCCATTTGAAGAGATTTCATCTTTTGCTGAACGCAGTGTAGCAGTTTCCATTTTCTAATAGAATACTATTTTCTAGGTTTCATTGTGAAATGATTGTTAGCAGAACTATTATAAAGCCCTAATTAGAAGCACAGAGTATCCATATAACATTTTTGGTATACGCACAGTGGGGTGTCGAGACTGTGTGTAGACCTAAATGACGTTCTCATTTAACTATGATTAAAATCACTTTGTCACTTACACACATATTATTTTATATCCTAATATGTGTTATAATGCCTTTTGTATAATTTGTATATCCCAAAAATATGTTATTATAAACAATACGTTGCTACACTGGCATAGAACGTGTCTTATTAGTATGACATTGAATAGGGCTCAATTTCAGTTAGCGTATGTTCTAAATATAAATTGAAACGGTCAATGATTTCGAACAAACAGTATTGCTTACACGGTATATGTACAAACATATGGGTATATTATGTCGTACATCGTATTGAGAGATTTACACAATATATGACAACTGAGAATTAGTCCAGATGTATCCGTATTACTAGACGCAGTATATCGTGCACCTGATTGTGCTTGTAAACTTCATGTCCACTCGACCATTTCGGAGTACACGACTGTGACGTGGTTTTGACCTAGATTATTTGCACTTTAGTTAGGCCAGACCTTGCAAATGTTAGACATTTTGTGACCAAATGCATAACTTTTAAAATCGTAAATTCTGAGTATTTTGTTATTGATACTGTACAAATAAAAATGATTACGAGTATGTATTACAACTTCTTGTTTAAGTAATAATAATACAGATAGTCGCATTTATACACACTATTTCTAGTGTAAAAAAAACATTTTCAAACAGATAAACAGTCAAGAAGACGAATGGTACTTTACGCTTGCTACAATTCTTAGCAGCACACTGATTTATAACCACAAGGGTGAATTCGATGCCTATGCAATTGAAAGACTGAGGTAAGTATTTGAAAGTATCGCCTTGACAAACAATAAGGCGCGTGATTAAATATTTTACTCGCTTTAAATCCAGAATTTCTCGCGTAATAACGGTATAACATCATGAAAACATATAACACGGTTATGGATATAGTATTTAATTTAGGCTATTGAAAATGAATACGTACGAAAAGTATAACATGCCATAGGAGATTTTAATGTAAATTGGCATTTCTGACATATAGTATAAAGTTAACAAGTTTAAGACTAGTAAATGTACTCAAGGTGTACTTACTCGCGCACGCTCGTACACAGACAAATCAGCTTTTATATTACTCGTACTTGCTGTAATTGCGTAAACACATAAATATAACCCAAAGAGGAAATCGACCTAGATTTAGAGTTTGGAGTTGATGATACAACATTACGGTCAACAATTAAACAAAATGATTGTTATTTGTACATATATATTTATATTCTTCATAAATTCTAAAGCGTTGTTTACTAAAAACAACGCATTTTTATTTCGTTTTAAATGTGATGTCCTATAATGTTTAAATTACAGCTTTTTACAAAAAATACAATCGAATGTCAAAATAAACGGAGACAAATCAGATGAATTACTGATCGATTTCTTCTTTCCTGCGTTTGTCCTTGCTCTGAGAGATTATGCCCTAGAACTTGTGGATGAATCCAGAAATCCTATCACACCGGACCAACACCTAGAAAACTGCCTAATGGTTCACAAGGAAACAGACGTTGAACATGCATATAATAAAAACAGATTGCTTGTAAGAAAATACTTCAAGAAAAGGAAGTGTTTTACTTTCTCACATCCGTGTCAACCCTCGGATCTCAAGCAAATGAACACACTGACGGAAGAAAAGCTCGACAAGAATTTTGTTCGAGCACTTGAAGATTTCACCTCCTATATTTATAGCAGGCAACCAAACACTTTGCAGTCGGGGCGCAAAATCAATGGACGAAGTAAGTTATTTTTGTAATATCATGCCTGTTACTGTAACTTGTTTTTTCGTTTTACAGAGGGTAAACACATTCAAAGTAATCTGCTTATATTAGCCCATATAGACTGTATTTAGAGCATGGGTCCAATCTAACTAAATCGCGTCGCAGGAAATACTGTTTTTCGATACGATTCAGGATGTTTCGGCACCAAATCATTTCGACACCTAGAGGTTTCGGCACCTGCCCATTTCGGCATCTATTTATTTTACCATAGACGTTTCGTCACCTTTTTTATATTTGCCTTGAACATGATAATGAAGCGTGGAAGTGCCGAAGCGTCCTGAGAACTTCTATCAGTTGATATACAAGAAAAGAAAGCATTCTAAACAAACCAGTTTTGAAAGCATGTTTAACACTATTTTTAATTTGACCCCAAAAAAATTATGTATTCCTAAACATCAATAAAAAGTACTTACTACATTAACCATATTTACGCATAGTTTTAATCCCACTTTGTAAAATACTGCAGTTCATTTCGTGCGGATATCAACAAATTTATGACTATGAAATAGTGCATTTCCATCTCAAATTAATCATAAAACGTTTCAACTGCCAATGTCAATGTTTTATCTCTGGAACTCGGTAGCACTAATTCGTATACTCCAGTTCAATCTACTGACGATGATGTTATTTCCACACATATCACTCGATGCACTACTTTCAAGGCTGGGGTAGACGAAAAGCAAAACAAACTGCCAACTATTTACTGGATTCCTAGATTACATAAAATCCGTAAAAGGCCCGATTTATTTCGAATTCTAGTGCCTGCACCACCACAAACATCTCCAAACGATTAACTTCTTGTCTTACTGCCGTTAAAGATCACGTTAAACAATATTTGCCTAAAACTTATGAAAACTCTGGGATTAATTTATTTTGTTCTATTAACAATTCAGGAGACGTTCTTGATAACATTTGTAATAAACGTCAAGTTTCATTTATAATTTCTTATAACTTTTCTACACTATATACAACCTTCCTACATCACCTTATCAAAGAAGGATACAAATATCGGACAGGGAAAGCAGCATTCACGGACGACAGTCAAACACAAAACACAACAACAAACACGCAAACAGACAAACGAAAAGGCAAAAGTAATAAAAAATGCAAACGACATCACAAACACAAAAGGGTTGACAATAGGGCTACCGCATTGGAACGGTCAGTGGCAAAGTAGGCCACTGGAGGTTTAAACCGGTTCTAGGGTGCACCAAACCTCACACTTACCCTACTGTCAACCCATTAAAACAGGACAGTGTAAATAAAGAAATCCCCGCACATGATTATTGCTCTTATTAAAAAACACTTTCACTAGAGAACAGATCAACACATTTTTGGCCTGTAATAATTACATCAAAGCATTTTTTACTAACGACAGTTGAGACAATTACATTTGGTGGACTTGCCAAGGACTTCGTGAAGCACTCGTTTTCCTATTAGATAATATTTTCGTCAGGTACGGAACTACCGTTTATAGACACAGTGTTAATATCCCTATGGATACTAACTGTGCACCTCTTGTCGCAGATTTGTTCTTGTATTGATATGAAAGAGATTTAATGTTGAGTCTTGTTGACACCTATCCTTATTTGGATGACATATTGAACATTGACAATCCTTTCTTTTTTACTATGGTTAACAATATCTATCATAAGGAACTTCAACTAAAAAAAGTGAACATTTCTAATACTGTCGTTTCTTTCTTAATTCACATCTCTCTGCCTCGCGAAATAATTAGTTAAATCTATGACAAGAGCGATGATTTTAATTTTGATATCATAATTGGTTGTTATCTCCATTTAGACGGGGATGTGACCCGAGTTACGTCTTTTGGGGGTCTATGTTTCTAAACCTATTCGTTCCTCTAGACTTGTAGTCTTGTTGAGGACTTTAGTATTCGTAATATGTGTATATCTAAAAACTACACCAGCAGGGCTACCGTTACCATAAACTTCGAAAAACCTTTGCAAAGTTCTATTATCGTAACCCTGATCTACTTTTAAAATATGAAATTAATTTAAGAACTCTTTTGCGACAAAGACTATCACAACCTTACTCTATGGTGATGTGATTTGCAAACTTCGTAAGTTCCTTGGTCATAATCACTTTCATACAATCGTTATTAAACTTGTTAAAAAGTTTATCAAAAGAGGTTTTGACCCTATCATTTTGCAATTTTAGTGGTTGACCACAGTTCGCCACTATGCTTTTCTCTTTGTTTGTGCGATGACCGGACAGATTGTAGACCCTATGATGACGTCTACCTAAATCCATATATGACGGTAACGTTTGATGTTTGTCTTTAATATTATCTTGTCTTACCTTTAACTATTTTACAAAAAAATCAACTTGAATAGAAAATGATAATTCGGTATTTAATGTAAACACTTTTCAATGCATATTCATTATACTGATCCTATAAAACTTTAAGATACTATCAATAAGTCATACCCATAATTTCGCTTCGGAGTATGATGTTTTAAACACTGCACAAATATATTGTTGATTGTATGACAAAGAAATAAACAAATTGTAATATTTATATTTGTAATGCTACAAACAATTACTGCCCGTACTTAAAAGTAAATCCGGTTTCACTGTTAATCGCAAGCAGTCCCCTAAAAGATTAGTCGAGATGTTGAGAAGGTACTACATGTCATATTACATGGTGCATATTACTGAAATACACATTGCATATATCGACCTTTACTTGTTTAACAAAATCGACGCTGCAGTATCAAATCGATAAGGAAATTGTATTTAATTGTTAAAAGAGACTGTAACTGTTACACTGTCAGATAATTTTGAATAATTTAAATATATCAAGATATTTCAACGTTTTAAGTATAGTTTTTTCAAATTACTTAGCATATTTTCTTAAGAGTGCACTCTGGTGAATATCAGTACAGTAAGATTTTTTAATTCCCTGTTTTTTCTGAAGACTAACATATTATTAGTTAGTTTCTGGAAAAGTAATGATGTGTTGGTGATTTAACTTTTTAGCAATATTAATCTTTAGCTATACACCCCCAAAGTGGGGTTTTAAATTCCGAATCAGCTGAAAATTGGGTATGGCTTTAGAAATCACCCAATATTTTAGGTAAAAAAAAGAAGCAAATGAAAGAAAAGTTATGAGAAGCTAAACAGGTATCAATACAAAAGTAAGAAAACCCTTAAAATAATAAAAATAGGAGAAATCTTTAAGTTTTCAATTTCAGCACACCTTCTAATGAAACAAAAAAAAATCACAGAAAATTGCATTTTTGGGCAAATTTTGGGCAAGAAAAACTAAAAATAAATCAGATGAAATTTGTAATAAACTGGTATATATAATAGAGAATTTTAAGTTTATCAAATAAATGAGATACAAAGTATATGTCGGTGTTCATCTAAAAGAGTTAACAATTAAACATGTTAAAGACCCATCATATTATTACAGAAAAAAGATAGATATGTGCTTTGGTTTTATTTATTATGTCAAAGTCATTTAAATGACTGGCATACATACACCTGATATACAAACATCACATCTAATTGGATTACAAGTAAGTGTATTAGTATATAATATACACAATATGACCAAAATACGTTAAAAGAGATGTTAATTTACCCCATCCACTTCATTTTGTATGGTATATTTTACCCGACTGTTGTATTTGCTTGTGTATACTGAAATAGCATCTGCCATGTTAGAATTAAAATTAATGTTAACACAATGTTATATCAAATCCAAATAATCTATCTCTAAGTGTGATATAACACACAATATACAACAGTTCGTCAATAAGAAGCATGTTATTAAATCACTCGTGTTTTCAGCCCTCATGATATAATACATGCACATATGATCTCACAACTGTGGCAAAGTGTGCGATATACCATTATTATGAATGAATCAAACCCTAACCTTCGTATGTCGCACAATATACCAAAGTTTAGAGATCAGATGTGTAGGAATTATATCTTGAGGCTAAAGCCCTTGGGCACATATAGGATCTCAGGGATGATACAGTGGTTGAAATGAAAACTGACATATAATAATCTATAATTATCGAACCTACATCAATGTGTGGGGTTCATGATTGTGAACATGTATACTTAGTATCAAGGATGTATGGCTAATGGCTACTGGTATATGAGCTTGCCAGAATTGAATGTTGTTTAACACTCATCATCACATATAGGTTATTTAGAGCCCCACCATAAAAAAAGCAGGAGGATTTATGTCCCCTTACGATGGACGAGGCTAATTGGAAATGACGAACACACTGAGGAAACTCAGTGGCGCCGTTGAGGCTTGAATCTGAATCCTGTGCTTTTAAGTTACAGTGATATATCGTTGAATGTAAAGAGATATTTTAAACTAGGCTATATAATGCGAGTGTATTAGAATAAATTATAACAAGCATCAAGAATTGCAGGGCAATCCATAGACCCCCACCGGCCCAGACAAAAATGTTCCAGACATTTTCTATGATGGAGGTCAAAATTCAAGGTCAAGGTCACAATGACCTTATTTCGGTACGCGACACACCGCTATCCCAAGATGTATTCACATACCAAGTTTGATATCTCTAAGTGTTATAGTATTGAAAATACTGTCCGGACGTCAAGGTTACAATGACCTTATTTTGGTATGCGACACACCGCTATCCCAAGATGTATTCACATACCAAGTTTGGTATCTCTAAGTGTTATAGTATTAAAAATACGGTTCGGACAAGCATTTTCTACGACAGAGGTCACAGGTCAAGGTCACAGTGACCTGTTTTTGGTACGCGACACACTGCTAACCCAAGTATATCCACATACCAAGTTTGGTATCTCAGTCTTATAGTATTACAAATATGGACCGGACAAGCATTTCGGAAAGACGGACGGACGAACAGGGTGCAAACCTATAGTCCCCCGACGGTGGGGTACTAATTAACTGACAGGTGAAATCAGCAGTTACATTATGCTCAATGTTGAAAAGTCTTGCAACCATATTTACCTGTTGCTAACTTTGTGTTGGCATCCCAAATTCTATTGTGCCTCTTCCCAGTTGGAACATTGTTAGTGTAGCCGCACTGTGTATTACTGCATGGAACTGATAATAAGAAGAATTTTTAAAACTGATTACTAACTTCCCTGGTAAGGATGCATTACTTACTTTCAAATATTCAGAGGTTGGGGACAGTATGCTTTATATTTTTATGATCAGGATTTTCATTTATAAACAATAATAAGACATACATCAGAGTGGTCATAGCTATTGAAATTTAAGAGTCAATAACTTGTCAGCCCAAAATTCCACTAGCCTATGCAAATTTCAAAATGTTCACTACCCTGAATGACAGTGGTACTAGCCCCGAGCTATCGGCCTGCGGGTTAAATTGTCAACAGTTTACAAGTAAATTTGTTTGCGTACAATTTCAGAGATGTATAGCTTTAATACACGATAAATATTCAGAGATGAAAAGTGTAATTAAACCTTGTGTGAACAATGAATGCTTTAGAATGTTCTGTGTCTGAAAAGTTGACTGTCCGATTAGTGCATCTGAAATGCCACTTGCTTCTCACCAATGGGACTATGGTTCAATTCTCGGCCGGGACATATGTGAGGTGAAACGGTGGTCACCAAATCAGACAGGTGGGTTTTCTCCGGTTACTACGGTTTCCTCCCACACGAAAGCCCACAATTACGCTCACATTCGTGCAACGAGAGTAATTGACATATGTTGTAAAAACTTGTTTCGCGATCGTTGTAAACTAAATGAAGTTTATACTTTAAAATAAAGACCCTTGTCTGAATAGTGCACAAAGCACAAATTGAAATTGCAAAACAAGCACTGAAAAAAACAACCTTTTTATAATTGCGGACAATCCATATGTGAGTATCCCCATGGCATGTGACAGCTGAAGTGGCACTTTTTGCAAAAAGATAGGGCATCAGAAAGAACACCTAGCTCAACAACCCTTCTACCTGTCCGCCTGTCTCCAGCTACCTCGTCAATCAAACTGTCATCCGCAATATCTGACAGTCATTCTGTGACGAAAGGCCTTTAAAAAGAGGAAGAAATAATATTGTAGAAGACGGGGGAAAAATATCTTCTTAGGCTTCTAACCTGCAAACACTTCCCCCGTTTGAATCAATGGTAAAGTCTGAGGTGACATGTCGTACTTGACCCCGGGAACAATCCTGTATACACACCGGGTACAATCCTGTATACACCCCGGGTACATTCCTGTATACAATAATGTACCAGACTTTAAATCTTGCGAGATCTTATCTTATTTTGAAAATTCTAACATTGATGTGTGTATTTTCTTTAAAAACAATCAAAACAAATGAAAACAAGTGTATCTGTTAAACATATTATAAACATATTGAAAAGTTTTATTATATTTTAAAGTAAATAACAATAAAACCATTTGCAAGCATTAGACACGCGACCATCACTCGAGATCTGCAATAGTGGGTCACATTCTTGTATACAGAAATGACCTTGGGTACAATCCTGTATACAGGAATGTATCTGGGGTACATTTATACAGGAATGTATCTGGGGTACATTCCTGTGGGGATACATTCCTTCAGACAAAGACCCCATAAGCGTAATTAACCGTGCGGAAGGGCAGTTTTTAATAAAACCAATATTATTAATAAATGTTGCTAAATGTAAAATGCTCCAATTAAAATGACCAACCTGAGCAAGTAACATAATTTTACTTTCGTTTTCGCCAAAAATATGCACTACTGAAGTCAGAGAAAATATAAAATTTCAGAGAACATTTATACGTACAATAACCATGATCGCCGGTGGAATCTACGGTTTCAGTGTTCCCTGTGTTCTGCCATCTTCTCTTCTGTGCTTCTAAGATCTGTTTACGTTTGTTTAATTGTTTTACGCTTAAGAAACCACGTTTTGTTTTACCCATTTTTGTATTCGTGGTCAACAACGCGAAAAGCAGTCTGTGTCGAAGGGAGGTAAATCCCGATGTCGTAATAGTAAAATGGCAGCGGAATAGAATGTAGAACTTATAAAAAGAAAGCGACATGCTACAGGTTGTTGTTTGATAACATTTAGTTGTTTATTATTATTTGGAAAGTGATTTTGGAACATCTTCCCATTTTTTACAACATCCACAAACGCGTTACGCGAAATTATGCGCAGAACACGCTAATTCGTCACCAGAGGGCACCCTTAAGGTGATATGATTGTTTGTATTCGTAAACTCAATTAGACAGTATAATTTGAAAGACACGTCAAGTTACAGTGGGTTGGGGGTATATAATCACTTGCGTTAAACGTCTAAATTTAAAATGTAAGGAAAATGTCTATTTAGTTTCTGATTTAGATATACCCTTTTAGTTATACGATACTATCGCGGGGTTCTGGAAATATTTTGCCCAGGGCAAGTGAATTTTTAAAAGTCACTTGCCCTGCCCATAATGTCACTTGTCAAATATCTAAGAACACTTGCCCTACTATTTGGCGTTGTACCATTATTTGTGAAATGCGTGTTACACGTGACGAACCGCCGCATAATTTGGGCCATTATAATTAGTTGGAAAAGAAAGGAAGAATGTATTTGATTGTATTAGTTTAATGATACATTGTATTTATTCATACACACAAAGCATACTCTGCTTTTCTTCTTTGTGTCGATTAAATATTTGTGTTACTTAAATGATGAAGGTGACAGTCTAAAAATTCGTTTTTATTCCCCATACATCACCGCACACACCGCCCCATTATGAAATGACCACCCAAACAATTTGCTTGGCAGCTTGTGTATAGAACTGCTTATGTCACAGTGTGTACCATTAACAAGCTGACAGAAGAAAAAAAGAAGCTATTTCGTTCATTTAAATGTGTGACGAGCAAAGAAAAAACGAAAAAAACACGTTATTAAATATATTCGCTTTCCCAAAAATATCTGTAACGTTGCTACGCCTTTGTATTTGAACTAAAGGGTAATATATGAAAGCAAGAGGCATGCACAGGTTTTTCACTAGGAATTGTTTCTGAAGTAGTAGCAGTAAACTTATTTATCAAAAGTGAAAATTCAGAACTTGAGGAAAAGGTTCTGTGATTCTTTTGAAATTCCGAAAACCTATGACATGCGCATATCGCTAACTTATTTGTGTGGTATGCCCTTCCATTTACGTTTATTACATACTTATTTAGTCTATATTAATGAAATACACCAATTACCTCATAAAATCGCATTGCTTCGAGTAAAAAAAATGAATTTTCATTACGAAAACAATCTTCAGCTTACGGTTTGACAAAAACATAATGTCACGTGGGTCTGTCCATCCTTATTTGACACATTAAATTGCAAACTAAGAAGGAGTTTTCCTGTATTTGATTGATGGTCGTGTTAAGCTTTCCCGTCGCTTAATGGAATTAAGGCGGGACCACGTAATGACTACCAATGATTCTATACACCCATATGCAAAGTAATTTGTAAAATATAAGGTCGCCCGTACATCTAATTCAATTGTACTACAATAATATTTCATTTTGAAAATGAGCTAAATGATTATGTTGTTTTCTTAGTTTAAGTGTCTTGTTTTGTTTAGTTCTGTACCGGTGAATAGCCATTGGAGGGATTTTGGTAATACAGTACAGAAATTGTCTTTTATTATTATTCACAAAAAAGTCCCATGTGCCTCGGTCAGGTTCAGGACTGTTATTCATTCGATCGTTGGAGATCGCTGAGCCCGATACTTATCGGTGGTATATTTTCAAATGTGTTTGTTTTCTTACTTAAATTTCGATTCGGTGGTTCCACTACTCTGGCCGGTAAAGGCTCTGGGTATTGGTTAACCACCCGTAGGATATGTTGTCTGCTTTTTAATTTAGTCTTTTGACTGTTACATGTGATGCGCAGGCTTCATAACCGCTGTTCCCAACTAAATTCCACTTTGTTTATTTCGCTCTTCATAGAATTGTATTAGATACTGGGACCATACGCCGCTGGACATGGAATAATGGCAGTAAATATGGCATGTACACCGTCATATGCATGCTATCTTCGGAATAGTTAAAATTATGTACTATTGATGTTATGAATATTGAGTTCTGCTCAACCCGGGGCTAGGGCGCGTGAACGGTAGCAAGCATGTTTCACTACCGTTCATGAACAGTCTCAATCAAACCGAGACTGCAATATTTCGTATTCATCGTGTTCGGCCGTTTCCAAAGATCCACTATCATACTCTTTTAGTGTGACAATAGAACGGCGGGTCAGCTGTGTTAAATGCATATTATCACATCCGATAAGCGTATAGGGGTGTTTATATATATTATCTAGGTGAACGTTAGTGTCAAAGTGGCGATATTGCGTGAAAGAACCCTAATGTGTGTGTGAATAGTTTGTAGAAACTAACGACCGTGCCATTGTCTTTATCGTCAATGTCACACTGGGGGTGTATGAACTCATTTGCTAATAGTTTTGTGATCGGTCTTTAACCAATAGAGGGAAAAACACGGAATAGATACCTTGGGCTCCTCATACTAATATTTTACTAACAGCTCCATTGTCACTATTATTAAATTTCATGTTATACTCTGGTCAGATGTCATAGAGAGTATTATTTTATTCTTATCATTTTATAAAATAAAAACAATAAACCTTGTTTTCGAGTTTATATTTATTATTAATGTATTTTTGTAATTTAGCAGAAAACAAAACCACATCATGTTGTTGTTTTTTTCAGTAATTCGGTCTTTACGCAATAATGGACATTACAATATGCGTTTTACTGGGATAAAATTAATGATCGATATTTACACTATGAACAACTCTTATTTCAGTGTTTGGAAATTTGACCCTGCATTATACAAACTCTATTCGAGAAAATGAGACAACGTCACTTCTAGAAGCCGCCAGATCGATGGCAGAAACAGAGAACCAGTATGCTGTTAAAACTGCCAGCGATATATACAAGAAGGAAATGCAGCAAAAGATTGCATATATCAATCCAGATGATGTGACGCTGGTAGATTTCCATAATGAGTGTTTGAAAATTGCTGTCGACTTCTTCAAAAATGCGATTGTGTTTGATGACCAAGAACTATTTCATGATCGAATGATGGTGAGATTATTTTCTGTGTATGAACAGGTTAACATTTATTACGTATATGCAAATTAGTTCTGGAAACGTTTTAAACATTCTTAACGTAAGTGCAATCGATAAGTTTTTGCATTTTGAAATAAAAAATAAAATAAAAAGATGTTTACACGTATTTAACAATTGTTTAACGGTAAATTGCGGGAATAATACGAATTGTGTAGAAACTAACTCCTGCAAAGAATTGTAATGTACAGACCCAGATGCGTTTAAGTAACCCAACTTAATTCAGAGCAAACGAAGAACAAACACTGAACGAATGTTGCACGACCTATATTTTAAAAATGAATTTCGTTCGTTGAGTTCGTTTCGTTCGTTTTCAGCGTTCAGCACTTTAAAAAAAGAAGAACGATGAATGAATGTTTTAAAACGCTAACGAAACGAACTCAAATGCATTTTGATATTTGGATAACTTTCAGTATTATCCTTTTGAGTTGTAAATTAATGTCTTGATTTAAACGTAGTGCGTTTTTCAGTATTTTAATATAAAGAATTACACTGTGTAAAAGGTATTTTAAGCACGATAACACACTTTCAGTTTTACTTAAAATGGGAAATATTATATTTATTGTGTAGCAAAAACTGTATATTATTTCAATATAAACTAAAAAGATGTTGATAAAAACAACTGGCATTTTATATAGTGTCAAGTATATTACATTTTTGAGGAAACTAAAATGTACCCGGAAGAAAACAGAATAATCATCAATGTGCACCACCAAATGTCAACAAAAGGACCAATTTTTCAATATGACCACATAAACATAAGTCACCCACTCGTGATAAAAATCGCATGACAGGATAGCATAGGTAATGTTATCGTGAGCGATGTTGCGATTGGTAAACGCTGAACGAAAGAAAGCAAATGCATTTTCAGGAAATGCATTTTCTCCGTTAGTGCATTTAAACGCACACATTAAGTTGCGTTTGTTCCGTGCATTTAAATGAACGCATAGTTTCGTTTATAAACGATTAATGCATTCCATAACGCAAACGATTTGCATTTGAAAACAATGCATTTATAAAAAATGAATGCAGACGGAATGCAAAATGAACGCAAACAGAGCACAAACAGAACGCAAACGAAACGCAAACGGAATGCATTTTTGGGGTAGTTGAACGCAAATGGGTCTGTGAGGTCTATTTACTTAAGAGATGTGTTTTGGAACAGATGACACTCATATAAATAACAAAATATATACATTTATACAAATAATACATTTGTTCTTCATTACCATATGTTTTCTTTAAAAAACAATTTAGGAAAGCTTCACGACTCTGTTTGCCACATTCAAGCGGGTGTGTGAACAAAACTCTGAGGATACATGCAGACGCGTTCTAGAACGACTTGACCTTAGAATTACAATAAAGATGAAAAACCAAGCATACCGACATCCAGCAGGCTATGATGAATTTATAACTGACATAGACTGGATCGTCAAACAGTACCGGGGCACGACAGGACTTGGACCAAGGGTACTAAAACATATACACACTTCATTACACAAGGTTTTATTGTCTATTTCTACACATTACATAAGAGAGTTCTCTGTCAAACAGATAAACTTATCAGCTTGGAAAACATTCTTTCGAGTTGTGATTATACAAGAGCTTAAATCGTATCTTTGTAACGGAATAAAAGATTTTGACATTCTCCCCGAATATTTTCATTTTAATGCCAACTTAATGACGCTTTCGATATAAAATATTGTGAAATTAACTATAATGTGTTTCTATTTTTGCTGCATCCGTATGTTTGAAAAGAAAAACATGTAGAGAATGGTATTTTGAAGCAAATATCTTCAATTATAAAAAAATAACTGCAATATAAATTAAGAAAACCCTTCCGGTAAAGCGTCCTTTATGGTTATAGTAGTCTGATATGTGCACATGTAAACGTAAATAAGTGGAATATGCATTTTTTGCTATTTGTGGTTTCCAAGATTTCAGGGAAAATAAATAAGAAATTCGACTATGAAAATGGCTAAAGTTATGAGAACTTCTAGTTTAAAACTTCAGATCCTGCCCTATACAAATGTTTAATTATTTTCTCATAAGAAAGGAAAGAAACAATATATAACTTAAAATATATAACTTAACATTTAGGGGCAAAACATACACAATGGCAAATAATGATGAACAAATATATAACTTTAGACCAAAGATACTGTTATATTGGTGAGCGCTACTGGCGTGACCTATTTCCTACTAAATGCAATTTTCGATTTGAACACAGTATATATGAAACCGGCTTATTTGTATTGAATCTCTTATAAGATGCCACGATCAACCTTTAGACAGAGTCTCAATCTATGGTTTCTTCTAATACTTCTAATGATGGTAGGACTCTAAACAGTTGTGGTATTTCAGGGACAAGGGTTTATTAACAGTTTAACTTTTTTATTTTATATAATAAGATTAATCATATATATAAAACACCTATTTCTTTGAATACTTACAACGAGTTCTATATATATTCTTTTCATCAAAAACGGCCGATTGATATCAAAAATACGTTACAGTGCACATTCATTATCGCGCGTTTTGTATAAAATGTAACGGATTATAATTCAAATCCAAATAGTCTCCGTATCTTTAGTGTCAATAACCAGATCCTAACTATACAAGCTATAAATAGCTCCAATTTTATATAATAAACCGTTATTTTTAAGTGCTATATAAATAAATATATCAAGGGTTCAATGCAAAATTGCTGTATTTATATATAATTTAGAACAACAATAATAAGCTTATTGTTAACGTTAGCGGAGATGATAGAGACTTTGTGTCAAGTATTTGTGTATAATATTACCGTCAAATTTGCATTAAATCCCCCGTTGTACCCAGCGTTAATAAAACAACTGATTACAAACGTACGCTTCATTAAAAAGGCACGCTGACCTTTAACTCATGTGCTTGCATAAACATTACCTGTGCTTTAAATAAGGCAATGGGTCTGCACACTTCCTGTGTTGTGCTTAGCTTCGGCGAAGCGTGTAGGGGATACAGCGTCATTAGTACCGTTACCTATATGTTTGCATGTATTGTTGCATGTATCTAAAAGTGTACATGCATTGTTGTGTGTTTATTATTGATTTGACCTTGAAGAAGGTTAAATATAGCATGGATGTAAATATGTCTATCTGATATACAAATTATTGATGCAAATTTCACTCATGATGAAATTTAGACCTATTTTATGCAAATTCATTTGTGATGAACTTTGGACAGTTTTCATCGGACAGTATTAGTCGAGAAGCCTTTGGAGCAGATTTTGGACGGTATATAAACAGGCTAGCTCTGACAGCAGCCTAGCAAAGGAGTTGAGTTATATCTAGTAAAAAGTTAATTTCGATTTGGATGCTTTTAGAAAATATAACTGTGAGGGGATTTAATATATATTGTGCACATTCAAAATAACAGTGAAGTTAGATAATTGGACTAAACCGGAAATATTGGAAATTAATTTAGACTGAAAGGACACTGTAATGTTTTGGATTAAAGAGACACTTGCTGTTTTGGATTAAAGAGACACTTACTGTTTTGGATAAAAGATACACTTGCTAATCGGAATTAAAGGAACATTGGATAATTGTATTTGGACTTAATCATTTAAACATAGCTTTTGGCAATAAAACATAAATAATAAAAGCACAAAATTAATAGTACATTTTGTACATTTTCAATAATATAAAGAGTGAAACCAGCTACAATCAAAATGGTGTTTGATCTTTAAAGAATTGTTGCTACGCCTACTCAGAAGAAATTTGATTCACTTAAAAAGATGAATTGCTCTTGCTTGCAAAACTTTATAAATTATCGAAGTTTTAATCTTCTATGAGAAAATCTGAGATTAAAAATATTTTGGTGCAATTTTTGGTTAATAAAGAATTTTTTGGAGAGGACGCATTAAATTTGTTGATGTAAACGGAATTTGATTTACAATTAAAATAAATTGAGTTGCAAAATATAAAAGAAATTGAATTGAGGAAACTTGAATTTCTTTAAAGAAAATGAAGCGAAAGAGTGTAAAGAAATTGAAGTTAGAAACATCACTTGCAAGAAGAAAAAGATAGGACAGAATTTGAAATAAAGATGAAATAATTACATTTGGCAAGTATAAGGCACGTTCACCATCTCCATCCCCACCCACTCAACTTTTACTTTTGATATTACAAAGCATATTAGATTAGTGCCGCCTTTTCAGGAAAAGGAAGTTGACATATATTTTCTTCATTTTGAGAAAATTGCTGAAAATTAGAAATGGCCAATAGAACATTGGACATTACTTTTACAGAGTGTTTTAATTGGAAAAGACCGTGAATATGCTGCACGTTTGGCGGATGATTATTCGCCAACTCACAAGGTTTCTTCTGTTAAAAAAGCAAGCCCTCAGCAGTATTCTTCATTTAAGAAACCCGCTCACTCGTACGACAATACTTCTAAATCTCAGTCTCGTACTTTCAGTACTAGTACTTCTAAACATCAAGCAACTAATGAGAATACTGATCAAAAATACCTATCTCGAATTACTTGCAATTATTGCAAAAAGAAAGGTCTCCTCATTCCTTAGTGCTTTACTTTGAAAAGGGTGCATCAACAAACAGAGGATATCAAACCTACTGGTCGCACCTTTTTAAGATCTAAACCCGGTCTTGAGTTGGAAACAATGTAATTTTTGAGGTCAAGAAATCCCAGTCTGATTCTGTTATGGAGACTTATGAACCATTCATGTCTGAAGGTTCTATACCACTAATTGGTGATTCGGCCAAGCCTATCCCTATTAAAATATTGCGTGACACAGGAGCTTCTCAATCTATTATATTAGCATATATGCTGCCTTTATCTGAGAAAACTTATTCTGGTACTAATGTACTTATTCAAGGGGTAGAGTGCGGTTATTTGACTGTTCCTCTCCATAATATGTATTTGTCATCATATTTGGCTACTGGGCCTGTGGCTGTGGGAATAAGATCTTCTTTGCCATTTGAAGGTGTCCATTTGTTACTAGGCAATGACCTAGCAGTAGATAAGGTCGTGGTTAATCCAATTGTATCTGACAAGCCTTCTTTTGGATCAATCCCCTAATCCTGTTGAACAGGAAATACCTGATTTGTATCCGGTTGGTGCAGTTACTCGAGCTATGCCAAAAAGCGCCATTGATAATGATCTTTCTTTCTCTGAATCTCAGACGTACTATAATGAAAATGACATTCACTTACCAGAGCATTCTCCTTCTATTAGTTTGAATGACACAGATTATGACAAACTATCGACATAACAACGTTTATGTGAACAGCATAGAGATCTTGAGATTTCAAGTTTATTTGATAGGGCCGTTAGTGAAGAAGAAGCTTCACAAGTCCCAGTTTGTTATTTTACTAAACATGGGATCTTGATGAGAAAATGGTGACCACCTGATGTCCCCGATGATGATGAGTGGACTGTCGATTACCAAATTCCTAGTTCATATCGTCAGGACATTCTAAATCCATGGGATATATCACAAGATTTTGTGTCATTTTTATTGGCCAAATCTCAAAAGTATGTTTTACAATACTGTAGGTCTTGGTAGAAAAGCCCAATCGCCATCTTCAACCTATTCCTGCATTTGATGAAGCTTTCAGTAAAGTATTATTGGACTGTGTTGGCCCCTTGCCTAAGACCAAGTCTGGTAACCTCACCGTCTTTTTGTGCTTTAGGTAGACGTCATCATAGGTTCCACATCCTGTCCGGTTATCGCACAAATAAAGAGGAAATTGTAAATGGGTCCACCGACAAGCATGCAGTGCGTTGCAAGATGATAGGGTCATACGTCTTTTGATAAACCTTTTAACGAGTTTAACAAAGATAGTAAGAAAGTGATCATGACCAAGGATCTTACGAAGTTTGTAAATCACGTGATAGTCCTTGCCGCAGAAGAGTTCTTAAATTATTTTTATATTTTGAGAGAAGATCAGAGTTACGATAATAAAATATTTTTGTAAAGGTTTTACGAAGTTTATGGTAACGGTATCCCCGACGGAGTAGCTTTTTAGTTATACAAAGATGACGAATAAATCTCCCTAATTTTTCATGATAATCACTTCCGCTAACATATAAAATCTTCTTAAATCTTTCTTAACGAAAGTGTTACGTTGCAAGTTGAATACCTCTTGTAGTAGATCAATACTATGCCTATATAATAATAACATTTGTATTCCTTTAGAGCAAAGCAGTGTTACAACAATTTATAGATGGCAAAGAAGGTCAAGAAGAAGAAGTGCACAAACTGGTCAGTGAATCTCAGCAAGGTAAACAATAATATGTGGTGTAAATAATTGAATTTTAATCAACTTACTAATAGACTTAGCAGAAACTTATATCACAAACAAATTAGGAATCTAATTAAAACCTGAGTTAAAGAAATATTTTCATATCTACAGGCAATTTATATAGTCGCAATAATGCAGTAAATAAAGTACATGCAATTTGCATGGAACCTGTCAAATATCACGATCACTGAGATGCGTGCAGTAGATCACAGCAACAAATGCCCATAAACAAATGGTAACCATGGTAACTGCTTCCATTTGGATCATCAGTGTTTATAAAATAAAACTGCTTGTCTATTTCGTTTTAATACGCCTGTTTAAAAGGACGTATTATGGTATGGGGTTGTCAGTCCGTACGTCCGTCCGTAAAAAATCGCATTTCGAACGATAACAGTACGTACATTGCCGTAGGTGAGAGGATGAACCCTATTGATTTTGGACGATAACTTCAAAACAATAACACATACACTCATAAAACTTCACATGTACATTGCCCTTGGTAAGTGGATGAACACTATTGTGTTTGGGATCAGTAGGTTAAAGGTCAAGGTCATACTGACGTATATGGAAATACGCATTCCATACGATAACATTAAACCATAGCACCGGCACTCATGAATGCTCATAGGCACATTGCTCTAGGTGAGAGGAGGAACCCCAATGTTTATGGGGTCAGTAGGTCAAAGTGCAAGGTCACAGTGACCGCATATGGAAATACACATTCCAGACGATAACTTTGAAACCATCACACGTACACTCATGAAACACTCATGCATTGCCATAGGTTAGAGGAGAAAACCTAATGGTTTTAGGGTCTGTAGCTTAAAGGTCAAGGTCACAGTATGGAAATACGCATTTCGAACGATAACTTTGAAACTTTCAAACGTACACTCATGACATTCTATTGATTTTGGAGTCAATAGGTCAAAGTTCATGGCCATACTGACCTGATATGGAAATACGGATTCCGGATGATAACTTTGAAACCATAATACCTACACTCATGAAACTTCATTGGTACATTGCCCTAGGTGAGAGAAGGATCCCTGTTCCTTTATGGATTAGTAGTTTAAAGGTCAAGGTCACAGCTTTCTTATATGGAAAACGCATTCCTGACGGTAACTTCGAAACCATAACACCTACACTCATGAAACGTCAAAGATGCATTGCCATAGGTTAGAGGTGGTACCCTACATATTTGCGGGTCTGTATATCAACGGTCAAGGTCATCATTACCTTATATGCTGTTACCATATAGATGTTGTAAACATATGGTGATATCAGCTGTATGTTTGTTATTGATTTTACCTTGAAGAACAGCTTCTGTTTTGTATTAAAGAAAGACTTTATGTTTTGGATTAAAGAGACATTGCTAATGTGATTTAAAGAAACATTGGATAATTGTATTTGGACTTAATTCAAAAATTAAATATTAAAGGGAATGTAGCGACACAGCCAAACAAGCTCTGTTATTAAGAGTTCTGAAAAGCTTGGAAAAAGGTGAAAGAATTATCAAAATCGGATGATCAACAAAAACGATATGACCATTTAAAGGTTGTTCCAAAACGAATATGGGAGCCGCCAATTTTAGAACTATGACGTCATAGTTCCAATTACCATATATGGAATATTGATAAATATTATTAAAAATGAAGAGAATCACTGCAAATGCATGATTTGTTTTACTGGTCATATAAAGCATAATTGCCATTAAGTATTACATATTTTTCATACAGTTGCTGTCATTTTTTCCCTACAAATCAGAACATTTTCATATTTATAAATATTCCATATATGGTCATTTAGAACCGTGATGTCATAGCTCTCAAAATGGCCGCTTCCATATCCGTTTCAACAGAAACTTCAAATGATCATATCTTCTTTGTTTATCAACCGATTTTGATAATTCTTTCACCCTTATTCAAGTATTTCAGAACTCTCAATAATAAAGATGGTTTGGCTGTGTCGCTACATTCCCTTTAATAAACAACTGGATTTGTGTATTCTGATAGTGAATATGTTATGTAAATAAATTTGTTAATTATATGTTTGTGTTGCTGGTTTTGCTTCCTTCTCGTTACATTTAAAATGTGCATTCTGAGCGAAAACTTTGAAACAGTAACACCTTCACGCATGACACTTTATTGATACATTGCTGTTCATGGGAGGAGGAGCCCTATTTTCGTAGGGGTCACAAGGTCAATGGTCAAGCTCACCATGGAAATAAGCATTCTGGACAATAACTTAGAACCATAACACCTACAACATTGGAACCTCAATGGTACATTGCCCATGGTAGGACGATAAAACCTGTTGTTGTTTGGAGTTAATATATCAAAGGTCAAGGTCAGAGTGAAATTATGTAGAAATACGCATTTCGCACTATAACTTCGAAACCATTACACCTACACTTATGAGCCTTCATATGTATACTGCACGTGTTAAGATGAGGAACACTGTTGTTATGGGGATCAGTAGGACATCGGTCAAGGTCACATTGACCTTATAAGAAAATACACATTGCAGGGGGTAACTTTGAAACTATAGCACCTACAAACATGAAACTTCACAGGTATATTGCTTTAGGTTAGAGGTGGTATTCTTTGATATTTTGGGTCAGTAGGTCAAAGGTCAAGGTCACCAAAATCTTATATGAAATAATGCGGGTCATGATGAATTTTTCCTTTGACCTACTTACCCCTAAAACAATAGGGCTCCTCCCATCACAGACATAAATGTACCAATAAAGTATCATGGGTGAAGGTCTTACGTTTTCAAAGTTATCACTCGCAATTATATCGAAATACGCATTCCGGACAATTATTTCGAAGCCATTAACACCTACACCCATGAAACTTCAATGGTTCATTGCCTTTGGTAGGAGGAGAAAAGTTTCTGTTTTTTGATTAGTAAGTCAAAGGTCAAAGGTCAAGTTCACCACGGCCTTAAATGAAATATGCATTCTGGAAGATAACTTTAAAACCGTAGCACATACACTCATAAAACTTCATAGGTATATTGCCATAATTCGGTGGAGGATCTCTATTGTTTTTGGGGTCAGCAGTTCAGAGGTGAAGGTTACCAGGACCTTATATGGAAATAAGCATTCTTAATGATAACTTTGAAATACTAACATCTACACTTATGAAACTTCATTGATATATTGCCCTAGGTGAGAACAGAACCCTATTGTTATTGTGGTCAATAGGTTAAAGGTGATGGTCACCATACCCTTATATGGCCATATACATTACTATAACATCAAAACCATAACCTCCAGCTCCTATTTTTGGGGGATAAGTAGGTCAAAGGTAAAGGCCACCATGAACTTATATGAAAATACACATTCTGGAAGGTAACTTCAAAACCATAGCACCAACATGCATAAAGATTTACAGGTACATTGCCCTAGGTAAAATAAAGAACCCTGCTGTTTTATGGGATCAGTTGATCAAAGGTCAAGGTTGCCATGACCTTATATGGAAATACATATTCTTAACTATTACTTTGATACCATACTACCCACACGTATGCATAGGTACCTTACTCCAGGAGAGGAGGAACGTTATTGTTTGGGGACAGTAGGTCAAAGGTCAAGATCAAAATGGTCTTATACTGAAATTCACATTTTGCTGAATAACTTCATCACATTTACACTCAAGATATTTCACAAGTGCATTACCCTTGTTGAAAGGAAGAACCTTATTGTTTTGGGGTCAGAATGTTAACGGTCAAGATCACCTACCCTTTTAAAGAAAAATACCCACCAAAATGAAGAATGTTTGTTAGACGGACGAAGGTCAAGGTCATATTCACCTCACACCTAAGAAATGCTGTTAACATAATAAACCAACGAGGGTGATTGAAATAGGCCATAGGCTTGTTTAACAATTGTTAATCGGTTTAACCTAAACAAACATAATAACCTGAAGGAAACGGGTGTATAATGTTCCGTTAAAAGGCGCCCTTGTTAAAAATGGAATTGTGAGAAATGGTGTATGGAGTCAAACGAGATTATAAACATATCATTTTGCAAAGTACTGCATGTTTAGTGGTTGACCCAGTTACAGTCCGCCACTATGCTTCTTCTTTGATTGCGCGATGATTGGACGTATTATAGACATATGATACATGTAACGCTACATGAATCCTCAAAGGACGGACAAGTTGGATGTTTGTCTTAAATCGTGTCAGACTTGTCATACCCTTAATAGTTTGTTCTGTTGTTGCTCTGGTTTTTGCCTAGTCACTGAGTACTTGATTTGTGGCTTTTAAGGCTTTTTTATAATCATATATACATGATCATCTATATGTTATACTTATATTGCCTTTTAATGCATCGTTTCTTCTTAGAGATTATAGACTGGCGGGGATATATTTATTTACACTGTCAATTTGTATTGAAATGATAATAGGGGAAGTGTGAGGGTTGTTGCACACTAAAAGCGGGTTAAAACCCCAAGCTGCCTTTCTGCCACTGACAGTGCAAAGGCGGTATCTCTCTATTCAACCCGTTTGTGTTTGTGATGTCGCATGCCTTGCTTAGTAACAGCGTAAGTCGTGTCTGTTTTAATGCGAGTATATGCTTGACTGTGTTCTGTGAAAGTTACATGTTGTGTTCCAGTTTTATACCTACTTTTATAACGTTAGGGCATATTGCAGCAGAACGTCTCACACAAACGTTAGTTTTCCATCGGGTCTCATTGTAATGGTTGTTTTCGTGGCATAGAGCTAACAACATGAGCAATATGTCTTTATTATTAAACTCTTCATTGATCCAATATCTGCAATTTAAAATACAATTACACCTATTTACCAGGTTTATTTTTTAGTTTCATGTTTGCATGACACCTGCAAATGTACCGTCCTATCATGAAAAAATAAAAACTCGTGGTGATTAGATTCATAAAATGCTGTAGACTTAGAATCTGCTAAGGATAAATCAATGTATGCAATGGAAAGTCCTGTAAAAAGTAGAAGCAAGGAACTTGTTTGTAGCTACCTCCTTCATATATAGGCCTCGAGTATTTAAGGGCAGGTAATAGTGGCGTTGGTCCAATATATTTTTCCTTTCTTAAGGCGACGAAATGAAACCCATCAATAAGTTTGTTTACATCTGCTCAAAAATAGATTTATATTATTAACAAGACTTTTGCTGAATCTGCCTACACCGAGTTGGCATTTATTAACGAAATAAAACGTGATTAAACTTTAATAAATAAAATACACATATAATCCAACAGCACCATGTCACACTATGATTTCTTTTTGCATTACATGTTTCTAGTGTTTGTGTAAATTAACAGAGCATAACCTGAACACCACCCGCAGATGTAGACATTCGTCTTTTCGCTAGGTATGGATGTAAAGTAAAACGTTTCCGTTCTTAGTGAACGAGTGTCTTAGTTATAATATTAAATCAATTAGTTCATGTAGCAGTAGCATGTCTATAAGTTCCCACGCTATCAATACGGATTTCATATACTTATGTGTTTATATTTTTGTAAGAGTTCATATTTGTCGTTTTGAGTGTCTTGGGGTTTACTGTGTTCTGTGAAAGCTGCAATTCCTGTTCGACTTTTATACTTATTTTTATTATGAATGTTAGATTTCGAAAATAAATCAAACATTTGTGTTTGCATATTTGTCTTAATATTTATAAGACACAGTACAGTAATTTAAATGGTGTTTTAATTTCTAGAAGGTGTCACAGATGTTATCAATCAGTGTTTAAATGTATAGAAATTTCTATGTCGTTCTGAATTGGGTATTATTGTCTTTAATAAGACTGTGTTGCAGTGAAAAATGTGATTAAAACGTGCATGGTTTACATTTCTACAATAGCTTTAGTAAGAAGAATTTAATCAATAAAATGTATTTCGTAAATGATCAAACATGTATCATGATACCATTTGGATAATTTGATAAAATCAGTTAAACTGCATTTCTAAAAACACAGCATCGTGTGTTTGTGTATTTTCAGGAAAATCGGGTAATAATATACTGGCATCCCAACCGAATCAAAGTTCAAGAAACGTGAAAACCACACTCGCAAGATCGAACAGCTATCAATACAAACTGACGGAGGCAGATAATGCAATCGAGAACCAGCTGAAGGATGAGCTAATCAAAGTCCATGCAAACGGAATAGAAGTAATACGACAGAAATGCGACGCCAATCTACAGATGAAAATTAAGGAGGCTCAGCGCCAGATGCAAGAGCGTTCAGATAACAGAAATGCTCTAAAAGAATTGAAAGCAGAAGTTACGCGTTTGAATGCATTGCTTGAGCAGACAAGGAGAACAGCCAAAGATGGGCAGGTGAGTTCTGAAAACAGCGACGAAGATGGGGTGTCAGTGTACAATCTTCCATGGGATAGAAACTTACTGGGTTTTGCTTGGGATATGAGATCAAACGCGGACCAAATGCAACAACAGCGTAAAGAGGGGAAAGGAGCAAAACATGGAAAGATTTGCAAAATATTATAAACGGATATTTCTGGACTGTAAGTGTCAGGCTTGGTGCACCCCAGAACCTGGTTTAAACCCTCAGCGGCATTTTTTGCCACTGACCGTTCCAAGGCGGCAGCCCTATTGTCAACCCTTTTGTGTTTGTGATGTATTATTTTGCCTTTTATTCATCTTTAAATTTTTTCTTTGTTTCTGGGTGTGTCTGTGGTTGACTGTCGTCCCTGAATGCTGCTTTTCCTGTTCGATTTTTATATCTATATTTCTATTCAACTAATCGTATATCGCGATAGTGTTGTATGACAGATAACCACTGATCTTCCGAATGACAGTTTTATAGAAAGGTGAACGAGATATGTGATACATATGATTAAATATAACGTTTGTTTTGATAATGTCTTGTCTATATATATAGATATCTAATCTGCTTTGTTTTGTTGCGATCTGTATACAAATTACTGTAGTTATTTTTTTTTGTTTGTTATTTAAGTAGATCATGGTTGAAGTGACTATAATTGTATTTGCTGAACATGATGTTTTTAACACACTTAGATCGTTGTATTATATAACACATTTATTGCTCTTACTGTGTATATCATGAGGTTAGAATGAGCAACATACCGTTTGATTTTAGTTTCTGTTCATGTTTATTTCAAGTATATTGTATTAGCTGTGTGATTGCATTGCTTAGCGTCTCATTAGGTAAAACGTCGTATTTGTAATATAGAGATCATAGGATATCATGGGATTTAGCCTTACTGACGCTCCTGAATTACTGTTGTATGTATTTGTAATATGGAAATCACTGGATATCATGGGATTTAGACTTACTGACGCTACTGAGTTTCTGTTGTCTGTATTTGTAATATGGATATCACTGGATATCATCGGATTTAGCCTTACTGGCGCTAATGAGTTCCTTCTGTGTTTGTTCCTGAACGACGTTAATCGGATAGGGAACGAAACATGGCGGCTGCATGTATTAAATCCTCCAAGACCATTTAACAGCCATTGAATTATATTCGATAGAACGAATACCGGTTTTTACTTGACTGTTCGTCGTGTAATTGCACTTGTTACCCTCTATACATTGCTAGCAATCCTTGATCTGTAAACAAATGTGCTCATACTGCGGACGTATCGGCTTAATCTTTCACAAGTGTTAACTAATATGTATGCATTTCATGTCACACTTAACTTTGTAGCCCTGAACCCTTTACAAGGAATCTGCGATCCGGAAACAAATACATGTACCACATTTATCAGAGTTGTGATCTCATACAAATCGACACTCACCTTAATAGTACATTTAAGATCGACTGCTCGTTTCATTGAACTGTATTATAATGTAATTTGTAAACTAAATCAATGATAAAACAATTATATTTGAGACCATTCAACGGACTTTAATCATGCATAATTCAATGTTAATATTATTAAGTACTGCATGATTTTAAAATAAAATAAATAACACTATTTTGGGGATTTCCGTTTCCAGCAAGACATGCATTCTTTGTTTTTAAACTGTATATTATAATCACAAGTAACTCGACTTTTGTTGACGGTAGGGCGTAACTAGTGTCAGTGAACTTGCTCTGTATCTCCATTAATGATGCATGATATTCCAACGTATGGCACTAGTATCCTGCCGTCCTCTTTCACTTATGAATGGTGATTTAAAGCATTATGCCAGTAAGGAACACAACATTTGGCATATACAAATGTTTTACCGCGCCAAATAGTCTAAAAAGGTCTTCGGTTTCTTGCAAACAGATCATTAATTCCTTGTATATATTCAATACAAAAGGGGGTGGGGTTAGTGGTTGGGCTGACTATTGTACTTTTCCATTTCGGAGCTTTTGTATTGCCATATAACTTGCTTGCAAACCAAAATCTCAAATGATCTATCAAATTGACCGCAGCGTGGTCATTACCGCCAAATATGTTTGATTATAACAATAATTCTCAGATAGAGCTCTTCTATAAATAAGTACCATGCGATACATAATGTCACGGGCTATTTTAACAACTTTAAAGTATCGTCTGCTAATAAGATGCCTTTGAATTAACAAATATAAATGCATTTAATATTGATAACGTATCCCACTACAGCCAATGATATGAGTAGACAGACACTTGGTGTACGTGCATATTTCTGTTTAATGTTTCGTTTCAATAAGGTTAGAACATTTTCAAACATTAGAATAAAATCAATTTGAGCGATGTTGTATTTTTGTTTTCCTTGTTGGCTCCAATGTTTCATTTATTATATTAACCAGATTAGATGAAACAATAAATACGTCAATAATGACATTAAACTACGAAAACTGAAATAGGGTTTTCCTTATGTTTGTCTCCAATATTGCATTGTATTGACCTTAATAATTCATTCTCACGTTGCTCTGGCTTCTGTGAAGTCGTTGAGCTTGCTCTGCGTTACTGTCTATACTGTTGTTTTAATATTTATATGTACATCGTCATCTTTGTACTTACATTGCCTTTTAATGCTGCCTAGTTTAATAGAGGAGTTTGCCTGGCGACGATTTATTAATTTACACTGTCCCGTTTTATTGGTATGAAATAGGTTAAGAGTGAAGTTCGGTGCACCCTAGAGGCTGGTTTACAACACCCTCCCCATCAGAGGCGTTTTTACAACTGACTGTTCCAAGACAGCGTTCATGAATATATCTTACATAATCAAACGGGACATTCACTGGTGGGTTTAGCAACATCCACGTATGCAGAAAGTAACTTTCCTGTTGCAATCCTGCGCTAGTCGTTCACACAGACGCCAGTTGCTAGAGTACTCATATTTAGTAAACAAATGTGTAAACAAAGGGAGTATAATACGTTGAAGAAAAACAAAATGTGCACATAAACTCGATCGTTAATACCTGCGCTGTAACATACATTGTCTCATGTGAAATAACTTTTTCTTCTGAATAATAGAAACAGATAAATGATATATAAAGTTTCATTTCGATTACAATTATTGTATATGCAACTAATATATACTGAAACGAAGATCCCTTGGAAACAACAAACACAAACAAGTAAGGCAATGTAGTATACTCGGTTTTATTGAGTCTGTTCATGAACGGTAATATCAGCCGCAGTACCACTCAGGCTTAAGCGGTTTTCTAATTTAAAGCCACACAGATTGGGTTTGGTGATCCCAAAGTACAACTACTGGTTTGCAATCTGGGCAATTGTTTACATCCGCCACACAACACAAAACAAACGCTAGTGTGGATTTCCAGAAATAGTGAAAAGGGGATACATTGGAAGCAACAAACACAAACAATAGAGAAAAGTAACAGACTCGGTTGTATTGAATCTGTTTATGTGACAATCACGCTCCCTAGCACCGGCTTAAGTGATGTTTACTTTAAAGTGAAACCTACTGGGCAAATGATCCCAAAGGACAAGCATGTTTGTTATTTAAGATATCTATATGTATTTTTAAAACCAGAAATACATTGTCTTATTAAGTGACTTCGTGGTAAATTGGACCTTAATTAACATATTTGAGTTACCAAAGACAATAAATTAAATCAGACAAATTATGAGATCATGCTTTGTTAATCAAATAGTACTATATGTTCCAAAAGGCAAATATTTTCTTAAGGGTAACCACTTGAAAGGGAAAATATATTCACAGACCGCACAGTATGTTAAAGATGAACATTGTCCTAATCAACAAATCCCCTGTTGATATGTATTTAATTTAAGAAATAATAAATAAGTACCTGTGTTTTATCGGTGAATAAAATACAGTTAGGAGTTCGGATGCGTAGTAATTAAATCACGAGTGCGTTAGCACGAGTGATTTAATTTCTCGCATCCGAACGACTAACTGTGTTTTATTCACCGATAAAATACAGGTCCGTTTTTATTATTTCGATTCTAACACAACAATTACCCCATTATTTACGCTATTGTTGGGGCACTATATATTATCTCGGAGGTCAAGGTAATCAGGCTGCTATGTCTACAGGCTGTTCCATTGGGCGCCCCCGTATTTCAATGCACTATTTTTCACGTGACAAACAATTAAGTCATTGCTTACGTCATATAGCTTGCGCTGTATGACGTCAAACGTTCTCACCTTGTTCAAGATGCTTATTAATTTTATATGTACATGTGCATACGATGGGTTTATTTCGGGGGTGTGCACGGTTTGGGAGAATGCCAATTTTGTTGTAATTAACATTTCATTAAATTATGTTCAGTTTGTCTTCGTGACGTATATTTACCAAGTGACGTCATTTAACGTGGCTCTTCCAACGGATGAAATATACGCGGGGAATTAATGTAACAGCTGTGTTTTATCGTAGAATAACATACAGCTGTCTCCCTTCTTTGTGTATATGAAAGACTGCAGAGGTCGTGTTAGAATATTAAATATCATTATAAATACGATGTTTACTATGCTATTGATGTATATTTAGTGAAAACATGTTGTTACAGATACAAATTGAAAAGGCGAACAGGCATTGCTACAAAATTGGAAAAAAATCTAAGGTGGTAAACTCTTCATCGTATAACCTGAAGTGACGTGAAAAAAAAGCCATTAGTACATAGGGAAAGCACGCAAAAACAGTATAGTGTGTATGAAAATGTCGGAATTAAACTGTTTTTATCACCGCATATCTTGGTACATATACACTACTCAACTGTTATAATCGGTAACCAGTTTTTTTGAAAATAACACAAATACGAAAAGCTGGAAATCACCGAAACACATACCAATATTTTATTAAGTTTATTAACAACGTAATCTGAAATCAAAAAACCTGGGTGACCGATTATAAAAGTTGAGTAGTGTACACTAAGCGCGAAATGCAGTATATTCCGAATGCATGGTCGAATACTTGTACATTAATACGAGCTTCGGATAATACGGACTTTACTTTTGCCGAAAAGTAGACATTGAAAAAATATATTTAGTACGTGTTTATTTTTCACATAATTGATAAAAAAATAAAATAAAATAAAATAACATAATAAATGACACAGCATCTAATTTCTATAGTACTAGGGAGTATATATATGCCATAAGTCCTCGCCACCTGGTGACCAAAACACTCGAGGAGTGGCACGTATTATATTTGGATTTGCAGTATGACACGCTCTCTACTTGTCCCCAACTAACAATACACCACACACCGACTAATCAACTATTGCGGTGCCCTTTTGAAGTACAGCCTAATTAGAGTACATACGTTGGTATATGACAAAAGCACGCACCATTTAGGGAAAAATAGTTTTATGACACATTTCTTGTTTATTGCAATTCCGTGAGCGGTGTAATAACACTCGGCGAGCCGCGAACTGCACAAGACGGATATATGATGCGTGGGAAACTAGTTTATCGCGCACAAAGAGACACACATACTATGATCTAGCCAAATGTATTATGAGCACGATATTATGTATTATGTACATGTAGAGATCGAAACAACAGACCCAACATATCAAATTTACCATAATATAAAAGTATATCTTGTAAGGCACTTATTTTACTTATTGCATGAGCTAAGAGCCGTTATTGTTTTGCCATAAAACATTACTGCACTAATATTATAGCTAGTAACATTATCAATTTTCTGCCTTGTATTTTGTCATTGTTTTTAAATCCAGAGACCGATATATTTAGACTAGACTGGCTGTCGTCCCAGTGTTTTTTTTGTTTTATAATATTTTGCAATTAGAATTAAAATACAATCTTAATACAGACTGTTTTATTTGATGATAGCTTGAGTTGCATGAAATAGTATAAACTTTAACAAACATAAGGACTTAGCCAGTCTATATGTTGACGGACGGCTATATATAAATAGATATAGAGCTATAACACTATTGACAGGAGAGGATAGATATTTAAAAATAAATAAACCTACAAAATATATATTGAAACAAAGACAAAGTGTTTCTTTCAACGGATTCATTTAAGTTTATATGCTTCAAGTTCAACGTTTTTTAGCAATCTTTTGAAAAAGACGGCTACAGTATATTAGCGCCGTCAGCTCTTGACTGATTCACGTAAAGACGCATGCTTCTAATTCAACAGCTAAATAATCACGATGTATATACATATCTAAGACTATATACCTTTCTACAATTTAGCATACGTATACCCGATGGAGTGCTAAGATAATAGAACAAAAACTTTTATATTACCTCATTTATTAACTTACTCCTCAACGCCGGTTGAATCGGCGAATAAAACTTGCTCGGAGACGGCGGGATTAGGCACTTCTTATTTTTGTAATATTGTTGGTACCGCTGTTTGTTTTAATCGGCATGGCCGTCAGTTCTCCAAATTCAACGTAAAAGAAACCAAAGGATGGATTTCCCACGAACCCAACTCAAAATGTTACTACAAACTCGCGTGTCTTTCGAAGATTCGCACTATTTTGACAAGACGGGCGATTTTCGTGTTCAGCGGTCCACCACACTTCGAATCTTAATCATTAACCTGAATAAGAACATGAAAGAAACTGATATTATTATATTGTCCTTTTGTATGCACACGTTTGCACCCAGCAACAGCACACGACATTTTTAACACGTACCATAAAACGTAATCCTATTTAGATAATACAGACTTAATGCGGAGCCGCCAATAGCTTAGTACCAATGACGTCACAGGTCTCGTGACACTTACCTGTCTTCAAAAAGGGAGAAACTCGGAGCGTGTGCGCTATGAGGTATAATTGGCTACTGTGACAAAACGGGACAACCAATAAGTGTAATATGTGAACAGATTTTATATTATATACATATATTTCAGACTATATGCTCCAAAGACAAGCTATATTTCACCTTTAAGGTAGAGTAGTACAAATAGTGCATAGATTATTATACCTCGCTGTATATAATTAAGTATATCACCGAACACTTACTAAGTGGTTATTCCAATTACCTAAAATAAATGAACATAACACAAAAGCGCATATAAAAAAATACAGAATTAAAATAAGTAAGTAAATGCTAAAAGTTGGTTCTAAAATCAAAGTTGTGGCTACTGTTGCTCTAGACAATATGTCTTAAAACGATGGCGTTATAAGAACTTTAATCTGCAGCCAAATGTGTATGTGTTTTCCGAATTCCATTGTTTATATCCCAAAGTAAAACAAGTTTCCTATCTCGAAGAATTCATCTCGCACGACTACAATCATCGCCCAAATTAATTTTAGCTTTACTTTTGTAATATGTGATTTGACTGTTACTTTCAAGTCATGTATTTATTTAAAAATTACCAGTAGGAACGCCAGCCCTATGGCTTAGGAATATTTATCAAACAAGGTCGAATGATAAAATCGATAACAAAATGACATTATTGGGAAAATGTTCACTGGTCAGATTTATACACCTCTTATCTATAAACT
Source organism: Cyrtodaria siliqua (assembly GCA_037043455.1). NCBI lineage: Eukaryota > Metazoa > Mollusca > Bivalvia > Adapedonta > Hiatellidae > Cyrtodaria > Cyrtodaria siliqua. The sequence continues at coordinate 89,804 of JAWPHD010002672.1, read as the reverse complement.
GTGCTTATGACAAAACACAATCACAGATCGTTGTTAAAGTAATAATATTCACAAACTACATTGGTCGAACATAATTGGTGCTTCGTGTAATTCCCATTAATAGCTGAAGGTATTTTTCAAAGGGATGAATTTAGGTTGTTTTAAGGTTTAAATTGCTCAACGGACTCAAAGACGGCATAACGCATATTCATTTACAGATGAGACCGGGTACACAACAAATGAAATAATTCCATTATTTCAATACATATATTTCAAATGTAGGTATCCATGCATTCCAGATTAAATTCTGATCTATACATGCTTTTGGTTTATGCCGGAGTGCTCAGAATAGGTTTTAACAAAACAAATTGCAACGGTACGTCGGGAAAGGAAATGAGGATGGTGAAAATATATGTTGCAGTGCTAATTTTCTGAATCCGAAAAAATTGCAAAAAAATGAAGTTTAACCGCGAGAATGAATTTGTTTTCATGAAAGTGTTCATTGACATGTCGACTATTAAAAACCAAAATTTAAAGTCAATCAGAAAAAAGTACTTTTTTGTCCCCAAATTAACAAAGTACACCGTGTTCGCTAAAATATGAACAATCGCATTTCGAAGTTAATTTACACGCGGGATATAAAACCATGAAATTGTGAAATCCTTTTTAAGAGATATATTGATTTCAACATTGTTCTGTATTTAATAAATTATTAGAGTAGAATGTTCACAGTTTTTCTCAAGGACACCTGTATATAGCTGCGAATTCGATTTATTTCATCATTTTAGAAGCGAGAGAAAAAAACAAAAGCATGTACGCGTAAATACATCTTTTCTTCTGTAGATATGTAAAATATAAAAAAAATCGGAAGCAAGTACTTTTTTCCTCCGAAAATCAACGAAGTACACCGTAATCGCTTAAATACGCCGAATCGAAATTCCAAATCGATGTTCGCACGGATTTAAATTGTGGAATTATGAAATCATTTATAAAGATAAATCAATTTCAGCATTATTCAGTAGTTGTTATACTATTGATGTAGTATGTCCACAGTATTTATGAGAGCAACATTACGGTAGTATCCCTCCAACCCCGTCGGCTTCCCCACTCCACCCGTACACACAATACATTGTGTATTGCTGAGAATGCGCCTTTTATTCAAATCGATTTATTTCGTCATTTTAGAAGCGAGAATATAAACAAAATCATATAGATACATCTATCCTCTGTATATATGTAGAATTTCAATAAACGGAGACAAGTACTAATTAAGTAACAGGACCGTCCGACCCAAAGACGGCAACATTCATATTCATTAAGGAAAGACGACCGGCTACAGAAACAATTAAAAAATTTCGTTATGTAAACACATATATTTAAATGCTTTGGGCTTATGTCAGAGTGGCCAATTTATTTTAACAAACAATGTTGCAACGGTATATCGGAAAATGAAATCTTGATGGCGGCAACATACGTTGCAGAGTTAATTTTCGAAATCAGAAAAAGCGATAAACTAATATTAGTTTAACAGGCAGAAAGAAGTATATTCTTTTAACTGTTCGTTTAAAACTGAGGGGGCGACTCGAGTTTTAAAGAAAGCAAGATTGGCATGTGTCCCTTTAACCAAGTTAATAAATGATTGACGAGTAATGCTACTGTCAGTAACAAACATGATTATGTGTAGACTCGAAGATTTCATAACATAAACATGTGGACATGACATTGTGTCAATGGAGCACTTGCCAGATTTGTGGTGTTGTAAAACACTGTACGCGTGAATCCAAAAAGTGCGGATCGTTTATATTTATAGGGCATATATAGTTATATATATATATTTATATATATTATTATTTTATATTTATATGGTCCCAAAACGCAGTCATACTCACTACTATATTGAAAGTAAATACTGAATATACATGTGCGATACGTTACGATCTGTAGTATTTGAAAACAGACATATTAAACATTTCCCTGAACATATATAACGATGATAAATACTATATTCATGGAATTATTTTTTCCTGAAAAAAAAATACATGTTTGTTTTCAGCAGTTGAAATCTACTATATTCTGCGAATATTGCTACTACGTCTGTTTTCATCAAATAGCACGTTTTGTTTGTTTTAATATATATATTTTTTAATCTATGATTTAAAAAAAAATGGATGATCGGAATATGTCTTACACGCTGTTGAATCCTGTAAATTAAAAAGAAGTGGTTTGGTTCACAGGCGACAGTATCGGTGAACAAAACCACTTGTTTTACCGGATTCAACATTGTGCAAGAAAATATTCATATATTATACCATTAATATTATAACATGTGTGTTGCAACATATGCTTATCCTTGGATAGTGGATGTCTGCAGGGAACTTGACCTTTTACCCAAAAATCAAACGATCATCCTCTTTCCACTGTCCACCAATGAAGTTTCATGAAATTTGCCTTAGTTAAGAGGAAAAACTGTGTGGGCAATACTTTTCATTTTCCGTTCATGGTAACGGACCTTTCAACTACTTTCTTCAACATCAACAGGGATTATCATTTCACCAAAGGCAGTCAAAGTATGAAGTTTTATGAAATTAGCTTCAGAGAAAGTAATAAAGAGTTTGATTGCGGACACGATATCTCATGATCAAGTCACTGTGACGTTGACCTCAGATTTACTGACCTCAATATTAATAGGGATCATACTCTTACCAAAGGCAGTCATGTTTGAATATATTTCATGATCGTTTCAGTGCGATATTGACCTTTAACCTATTAACCTCAAAATCATCAAACGGCGCAGTAGTCTTATCACAGGCAGTCAACCCATGACGTTTCAAGAGACTTCCTTCAGGAAAAGAGAAGTTACAGTGCGGACAATGCGTTTCATTATCCGGTCAGTTGACCCACTTAAAATCAAAAGGATCACCCTCTCGCCACAGACAATCCATCCATTAAGTTTCATGAGATTTGCTTTAGGGAAAGTGGACTTAAGTTTACAACATTTTACATTATCATGTCACGGTGACAATGACCTTTGACCTAATGACCTCAAAATCAAAAGGCATCATTCTCTCACCAAATGCACTCAAACCATGAATTTTGCTTCTGGGGAAGTGGACAGTGCGAACGGAAAGGCCAAATATAATCTGTCTCACCTACCACTTTGTGGTGGAAGACATAATTATAAAGACAATATGTTAGTTCATATGTATACTTTATTAAGCAAATAATTGAGCGAACATAAACTTCAGCATTGACTCTGGCCAGTGGTGTACATGGAGTCTTCTTCCACATGACGTGCAGACTGAAAGAAAAGAAAGACATAGAATAAAAAGTTAATATAAGTCGAGCAGAGTATTCAATTTGAATCAGGTGTTGCGAGGGGAGCTAGGACATGTTTAGGGGAATGGGACAGTTTACAATTTAATTATTGTTTAACGCCTCATCAACACGTTGTTTAAGTTATTTCGAGCCGCCCCAAAGAGAGGAGGAAAGATACATAGGCATCCAGGAGCCCTGCCTTATGTTTACTACCGATTAGAGATACCTATGGTTCTTTAACGTGCTTGGAGGACAGACTCCGATACACAGGACCATCCGGTTTACGTTCCCATCTGACGAACGGGGCTAGCAGGACACATCGAAGTAATCCAGTGACGCCAGTAAGAATTGAATCCGTGTTCACTGGATTCAAAGCCGATATGCTATAAACGTTCCTTGACCAAAACTGAGTAAATGTCACATCAAGTAAAGGGTCAATACATATTATATTGTGTATCATACGAGTATATGATTGAACTGACATGATTATAGAACAATTTTAATGTATTTTTCACCCAACAGTACAGCAATAATCTATTATAAGGAAAGTTAAATCTGACAGGGTGCAATGCTCTATAAGCCATTTTTACTAGAAGGGGAATAAAATACAAGTCTTGCCAAAAATCTAAAATTGTTAAATTTTAAAAGTTTTGTTCATAGGATATTTTACTTTAATGACTTAGTAAGGTCATTTTACATGGGGAGAAAACATTAATATACAACTATTTATTTTCTCTCTCAAAACCTGGTGATGCCGCTAGTTTTAGAAATAAAACATGATTAAATAGGGCAGTTGAGAAGACACTTTTGTAGTTGTGTGGTCTGTTCTGATGTGAAAATGTGTAAAACAAACACAAGATTGGAAATTTGCTCTGTGTCCCTTTAATAAATTGGGGACCCATCACATAGATTATAATCATATTGTAATTAGTTGATGTTAAAGGGACACACGGCAATCTTGAAGTATTTATCAAGCGTTAACATTAGCATCTCTATTTGTCAACCTTGTAACATTTTAATTTTAAACCTACTTGCATTAAAAGTTAAATAAAAGTGTTTCATTTTGTCTTCGGTATTCTATCAAATGCTTAAATATATTATAGGTGCACTATAATCAACATATAAGTAATGTGTAAAACAATTTCTTCTGAACTATTCTAATAAATAATATTAATGATGCACAAATGCAAACTATGCAGAAAAATTAACCGAACTCCAGAAGTTTTAAACAAATAAAAACCGCCTAGTGTCCCTTTAACACAACTTGTTTTCGCATGTATCCAGTACATGTAGTTAACACGAGCTCATATGACAATCACGCTGCATTATCACTGAAAACATTTTTTACTCTAACTTTGAACAGCACCGTGCAAGCATAACACAAGCTCCATTTAAATAACTACACAAGTGCAAACAATTTTTAAAAAGGCTCTCACCTCCATATGGTCCAATGGCATTTAATACGGCTTGACATTCTAAAGTCGTCAGTATCAATTCACTTAGAGCTTCTCAAGGGCACAATTCACATTTGAGGCCTCTCTGAAAACAACATCCATCCAATGTCAATGATCAAACAGACATAGTTTATCCTTTGTTATACATAATGTAACATATTTAAAAAAGAAAAGATAAAAGAAGAACTAAATTGAATAAAGCATGAATACTATTTGTGCTCAATAACACCGTTAATGTAATAAAAATATCTCTCATCATTCATTATACATGTAAAATATAATGTAGCCTAACTGGAGATCCATTAAAAACATTGTTCCACTTTCACATTGCATTGTTTATTTCGCAACAGAAAGTATGTAGTAAATGTAAATAAATGTAAATTCAAAATCACTTCCTTGCCTCAAAACTCTACTGTACATAAAAATGAATCTGACCGATTTCAGTCAAAATGTCTATGGCAGTTTACATTGTTTCAATAGTAGTTGAATCGGGTTATGTATTCACGAATGTACAAGAAAATGGGGATAACATAACGATATAGAGACAACGCTAACAGTTTACATTCATGCATCTGACGGGTTGGGGTGGGAGGGGTGGGGGTGGAGGGGGTTTCTAGTTTCCTTATCCCTCCTTGTTTTCGGTATGCAAGCTCCATCTACCGCCACACCCCCATCTACCGTACTTGGGTGGGGGCGGGGTGCGGGGGACATTGATAGCATTTCTACTAGTAATTGTTTTATTCCATGAAACGTTCTACAGTTTACTGTACATCCAGTTATTGGAAAGATCGGAGAACAGGTAAAACACTTATAGTGATTATGAACTTTCTATTATACAGTATACACCACTTTTTTAGGCATTGTATTTGATGTACGATCTAAAAGTGGTGTGTAGTGTTTATTAACAAACACATTTTAATGACAAAACAAATACCTTGATCATGAACCTCCAGCAGCAGACAATAATCCCAAATCCAACTTGCACCAACATGTCAATTTCACTTGTCAAGTTATGTCACGGTGACCTGTCAGTCACCAACACTGCATCGTGTATACACATAATGGGACGTTATTTCGTCCGGTAAGGTATTAGTTTTTACATAATCTACGGTATGAAACACTGTACGCGTGTTGTTAGACTCCATAGGTACCCGTAGTGCTCGCCGACGTAGCGCGCCCAATTTCGAGTGTAAAAAATGGCGTCTGTTTTAATTGAAAATTCGTAAAATAGTCCGTAAAATACAAAGAAATAGTCCATGTTCGCGGAGTTAAAATGCGAACAGAACTGATATGCGTGGCGTTCCTACTGTACAGACCTTAATTTATACGTTTGTGTGTGTGACCGCATCGGGTTGCATGGCTATAACTGTTATGGATAAACTAACCAAACCATAAACTGTATCTGGATAATATCACTAGTGTATATAAATATCACACGTATCACATGTTGTTACCCTCTTGTATACACTGTTATATACGTGTACATGTTTATGGATCCAGTTGTCAGATTGTTTCTATTAAAGCACATATAAATAGCCGGAGTGTGTACTATTGTTTACTGCCAGATTTCTAGTAATTTATAAATGATTGTTTACATATCGGGTATACGTCATGCATCTTTACATAGATGTGTAGATTGTTACAGAACATACTTTATTCTAGAATATTCATGTTGGTATATAAAGCTGACTTTAGTAAAACCTGCCTTTTTTTCTGAGAAAACTTATTCAGGTACTAATGTACTTATTCAATGGGTAGAGTGTAGTTGTTTGAATGTCCCTCTCCTTAATATGTATTTATCATCGTATTTGGTTATTGGACCTGTGGCTGTGGGAATAAGAGCTTCTTTACCATTTGAAGGTATCCATTGTAACTAGGCGATGACCTAGCTGGAGATAAGTTAGTGGTTAATCCACTTGTAACTGACAAGCCTTCTTGAGATCAAACATCTGATCCTGTTGAGCAGGAAATACCTGACTTCTATGCAGCTTGTGCAGTTACTCGAGATATGGCAAAAAGAGCATTGAGAATGATCGTTCTTTTGAAATTAACTTGTATTGGTCAGTCTTATAATACAGAGGTTAACGAATCTCTTGAATCTCTTAGCCCATCTGACAATCAGACGGACTACAGTGAAGATAGTATTCCCTTATTAGATCATTCTCCTTCTATTAGTTTGAATGACAATGTTCATGGCATACTATTAAGATCACAACTTATAAGTGAACAGCGTAGAAATCCTGAGATTTCTAGCTTATTTAATAGGGCCGTTAGTGAAGAAGAAGTTCACAAGTCCTAGTTTGCTAATTTACTAAACATGGGATCCTGATGAGAAAATGGTGACCACCTGATGGACTGTCAATTACGAAATTGTGGTTCCTAGTTTATATCGTCAAGAAATTCTCAATTTAACCCATGGAACTCCTTTGTCTGGTTACTTATCAATATTGTTTACATACTGAGATGTGTAGATTGTTACAGAACATAAGTTAATCTAGAATATTCATGTTTGTATATAACGCTGACGTTAGTAAATCGTGCAGGGTTTTCAGTAATAGTATTCAAAGTGGAATATCTCGTTCATTATTTTAATTTACAAAATATTGGATGCTGTGAATTAAAATATATTGTGAGAGGAATAAATCATATTGTGCTCATCTAGTGACATTGGATTATTGAATTATTTGGACATTTGGACTATAACGAATTAATAAACCATGAAAGACTGAAAGTAAAATTATATTAAAGGGACACTTGACAACTTTGATTAAAGAGAGACTTGCTAATATTTTTTGGATTTTGTTCGTATATCGGGGATTTTAAAAGAATACTGGTTCCATTTTATGTATTATCTGTAAGTGATTATTTTTCATTGTAGTATTTTAATAATATTTTTGATTATATTTTAAAAAAAGTTGTTAATGGTTTTATTTCCTTTCTTGTTACATTTTACCCGTAACCATTTTCCATTAAGGTATGTGAATCGGAACTATTTTGGAAGTATTTTTGGAAGTGCAGGTATGCCATTAAGATTATGTAAACATAAACTAAAATTCCCAATGAAAACCTTTTGTTCAGTGGTGTGCTTTTTAAGGAGTATAGTCGTCCTGAAAATCAGAAAGTCTAAAAGATAGCTTAGACAAATCTGTATAGTGTACATGAAACATGTAGGTACCTCATCGCTTTATCATGTGAAACATGAATATTATCTCAAAACTAAGATAATATAAATAAAGAGGTTTTTCATAGGGCATTCCAAAGTAATTGAGCCACTCAGCAGCCTACACTAGCGCTTCGGCATCTGAGGGCCTAGTTCATGCGTAGTGATGAAATACTGAACACGTGGTTAGAGCAGTCTTTGCTCCGTATAACTGTTATCATAATTAGGTTGAATCCAATATGCTTTAATACACTTGTGCTATGTAATTAAGTTGACATCTGACTGCATATTGCGTCATGACAATCTTAGGGGCTGAATCCTAATTGCATAATAATGTTTATGCTAAGTACTTAAGTAGACATCACATTGAATATAGCGCCGGATTAACCCGGTAACATAAAAATGAAATATGTAGATTCCAAGATACCTATTGCCAAGCTACTATTTGGAACATAAACACAAGCGACACAAGAGGGCCTGTATCTCTGTAATATTTTAAGGCTTTATGACATCCATAAGAATAGGATATTCCTTCTTTAGTATTTATTATGCCTTGTCGCTTTGTAAACAGTTATTGATACTGGTAAAAGAGTATGAGAGTGGACCTTTGGAAACGGCCGAACACGACACATACGAAATATTGCAGTCTCGGTTTGATTCAGACTGTTCATGAACATTAGTGAAATATGCTAAGTAAGTTGGGATCATCGAACACGTTGCATGCATAGTTGACTTTTAAATGGAATACCTCTTAAGTCGGGGCATATTATGGGTTGCTTCTTACACAACTGGCGGAATTAATGTTACTTTGAATTGAAACTGTTACTGATCAAAGTTATACAACTTTATAAATTGTATTGATAATAAGTTGGACGAAAATAAATAAAGCGTATACATACAATTCTCAGCGTATACTATGCTAATAATAAAATACTATACATTATATATTTTTCGGAGGGTTCCTTCGACGGTTTTGGAGTACTTATACTTATATATATATATATACGTAGAAACGCACTAAATCACACACACACACGCACGCGCGCACGCGCGCACGCGCGCACGCACGCACGCACGCACACACACACACACACACACACACACACACACGTATGAATTAAAGTCAGTAAATTTTGAATACATACATAGCAGTCAAATAGTATACTGCAAAAGTAAAACTAAAATTAATGTGCGAGATGACTGTAGTCATGGGTGATGAATTCTTTGAAGTAGGAAACTTCCCTGACCGTTCTACTACTTTTCTCTCTTGTTTGTGTTTGTTGCTTACAAAAGATCCCCTTTTCAGTATTGCTTGTCATCCACACTAGCGTCTGTTAAGAGCTGTGTGGCGGCTGTAAAAGATCGCACTGACTGTAAACATGTAGTGTTATTACTTACCGGTCCTTTGGGGTCATCAAACCCAATATATGTGGCTTTAAATCAGAATAGCGCTTAAGCCTGTGCTTAACCGTGTCTACTACTTTTCTCTCTTGTTTGTGTTGTAGAATTGTAATCGAAATGAAACATTACATTTCATTTACCTGTTTCTATTATTTAGAGGTAACAGTTATTCATATGGTAAGAGGCAAGGTATCTTACAGCGCATGTATAAACGAGTTAATGTGCAAAATGTGTTCTTCAATACATTATACTCCGTTTGTTGACACATTTCTTTTCTTAATATATGCCACTAACTCTAGCAAACTGGCGTCTGTGCGAACGATTGGCGCAGTATTTCAATAGGGAACTTGCTTTTTGCATAAGAGGATGTTATTAAACCCACTCGTGAATGTCACTTTTGATTCTGTAAGACACATTCAGTCAGTTGTAAATACGCCTCTGGTGGGGATAGGGTGTAAACATGCATCTAGGGTACACCAAACCTCACTCTTACCCTATTGTCGTACTAGTAAAACGGGACAATGTAAATAAAGAAATCGTCGCCAGGCTAAATCCTCTAACAAATCTTAAAAGACAATGTAAGTATAATACAAAGATGAGCATGTACATATAAATATAAAAACAGAAATATAGAAAGTAACACAGTGCTAACTCAACGAGACTTAGAAGCCAGAGCAAACGAAAATAAATCATTGAGGGCAAGTTACGAATACATTAATATGTTTCTTATAAATGTGTTCGTATTGCGCATTTGTTACTGTGACGTTATAGGTTTCGGCTGTGTAGGTAAACTATTCTTTTCCGGACTCGTGCAATTTCTGATCAGCTGACGCATGAGCAATTGGTATTGGTAGAATCAAAATGGCTAAGTAAACAAAGCTCGAATGACGGTGGTAGGATTTGATGAAGTGATATAAAATATAGTCATTGTTTAACACGCGTTCCCGGTAATTATGAGCCGTTTGAAGATTTAGTAATGATACAAACGATTCTCATATTTTGGCTTAGATAAATATATTCCCGCTTTAAAAGGCAATGTATGTATAACACACAGACGATTATGTACATATACATATTAAAACAAAAGCATAGAAAGCCACAAAGCAAATACTCAGTGACTTGACATAAACCAAAGCAATAAGCGAAAACATCTTTAGGGGAACGACAAGACAATATTGGAGACAAACATCAGGATAACACTGTTTCGGTTTTCGTAGTTTAATGTAATTATTTTCGGATTTATTGTTCTAGTTTGTGTCATCTTATCGGGTTAATTAATGAATCGAGCATTGGAGCCAACAAATAAAACAACAAGTTACAACATCGCTCAAATATGTTATTCCTATCTCTAATGTTTGGAAATATTCTATCCTTATGGAAACAAAAATATGCCCGTAAACCAAGTGTCTCTCTATTCATACCATTGGCTGGAGAGGGATACATTATACGTTACATTTTTGTTTGCTAATTCAAGGTCTATCTGAATAGCAGACGATATGTTTAAGTAGTAAGAAGTATCATGTGGCAATATGCATCACATGGTAGCTATGTATAGAAGTGCTCAAACTAAGAATTAATAATCAAACATTTCGGGCAACTATATGTGGCGGCAATGACCACACAGCGGTCAGCTTGATAGGTCATTCGCCCCAATTGAAAAAGAACAATAGTGAGATCAACCTCTACCCCATACCCCTCGCTTAAGATTAGTATAATTGGTATACTATAACTATTACTGATTATATACAAGGAATTATTAATCTGTTTACATGAAACTGAGGACCTGTTCAGACTATTTCAGCCACGGCTATGTCACTGCCTTGTTCCTGACTGTCATGCTGTTTTACATCACTATTCATGTATGAACAAGGACTGTATTCACAGCTGCTAGTGCCATACGGTGGACTATCACGGCATATTATATCATCATTTGTGGACATGCAGGACAAGTTGACATCTAGTCCTGTCGCCAACAGAGTCGTATTTATTTATGTATATACTATATATTTTAAAAACAAAGAATACATATATCTTGCTGCAAACGGACATCATGCCAAAATTGTCTGATTTATTTCATGTTATATTCAAGACATTCAGCGTGTTCAGAGCTTAATAATATTAATATTGAATTAATAAGAGGCATGATTTTAGTCCGTTGAATAGTCTCCGATATAAACATAATTATTTTATATGTGTTTGACTTTACGAATTAAATTAAAATACATGTCACATGCCATTGACACGTGGAGTCGATATTAAATATGTCATTAATGTGATTGTCGACTTGTATGGGATCACAACTCTGATATATGTGGTACAAATACTGTTTCGGATCGCAGACTCCTAACAACGTGTCAAGAGATACAAGCGTAAACTAGGCTACAAAATAAATACATACATAATACACAGTATGTGGTCCCGAATTAATTCCATAAAGTGATTGGAAAGTTTATATTAGCAGGATTCCATAACGGATATATCGACAATAAAACACGTTTTAAAACCCGAAACAATGTTTAAAATTACCTATTAAATATTTTTTATTATACAATATGCAAGATTTTTAAGTCGAAATTATTTTTTTTATTTCATACTCAAGCCAACACAATATTCGCTTCTTGGAGAAGGGGTGGGATGCCGTAATAAAGTTAATACTCAGACCACGTAATGACATAACTTAAGAAAGAATAAACAGATACGTCCGCAGTATGAGCGTATTTGTTTCCATATCAATGATTTCTAGCAACGTATGGAAGGTAGCAAGTATAATTTGGGACAATTTGAATACATGACCAACAGTCAAGTCGGGTTATCGATATATTGAATATTATCCAATGGCTGTTAAGGATTATGTGATTAAGAGATTGCATTTGTAAAAGATAAAACTTAGAACTCAAATAATCTTGAATATTTTTGCATGATACAGTATATGTTTACACATTTTTCTAGGTAGTGCTACACTTGTATTATAAAAACATACTCGATAAATATTTGAACTAGTCAAAACACACATGCCCTTGAGAATGACATAAGCTGAGTATGGATCAGTATTTGTTATTCAAGTTAGATAAAATCGTAAACATATTAAATTTCAAGTTACATGTAAAAATATCCAGAATTGTCTTTTTGTTTGCAAATGCACTCAATGGGATTCCACAAAAGGGGACATACTCCTTAAACGTTATCGGAGGATCTAATACACAAGAACACCCTGATGTTGTCCGCATGCGATTGACGACGTTCGGGAAATAAACTTAAACTGAAATACACACAAAATAAACTTAGTTTCGCCAGTAAGGCTAAATCTCTTGATAGCCTGTGATCTCCTTATTACAAATAAGTTTTGCTGTATACTAAAACACAATAACAATAAAATCACACAGCTTATGCAATATTCAAAAGGGAAACATAACAACAAATGTAAATTCAAACGGTACGTTTCTCATTCTAATTGCATGATATGCACAGTAAGAGCAATAATGACATACACATGTATTATATAATGTAACTACCCGAGTGTTATACAAAACAAAACTTTATGTTCAACAAATACATTTAAAGTCAATTCAATCCTGATTAATTTAAAGAACAAACAAAAACATGAAGTAGCTACAGTTATGTGTATACAGATCGCAACAAAACAAAGCAGATTAGATATTTACACAGAAATTATCAAAGCAATCGCAATATTTAATTATATGTATCACATATTTCGTTCACCTTTCCCTTTTTATAAAACTGCATGTCATTCGGAAGATCGGCGGTTATATGCGATACAAAACTATTTACTAATATACGATTTTACCAATATGTATTAGATATAAGTCCAAAAATTGGAATTCTGTCTGTTTATAATATTTTGCAACTCTTTCCATGTTTTGCTATTTTTCCCTCTTTATGCTGCTGTTGCATTTGGTCCACGATTGATTCCGTATCCAAAGCAAAATTCAGGAAGTTTCTATCCCATGGAAGATTGTACACTGAAGCTGTATCTTCGTCGCTCTTACCAGAACTTTCCTGCCCATCTTTGACTGCTCTCCTTGTCTCCTCAAGCAATGCATTCAAACGCGTAACTTCTGCTTTCAATTCGTTCAGAGTATCTGTGTCATCCGAACGCTCTTGCATCTGGCGCTCAGTCTCCTTAATTTTCAACTGTAGATTGTCGTCGCATTTCTGTCTTATTACTTCTATTCCGTTTGCATGGACTTTGTTTATCTCATCCTTCAACTGGGTCTCGATTGCATTATCTGCCTCCGTCAATTTGTCTTGATAACTGTAAGATCTTGAGATTGCGGCTTTCATGTTTCTTGAACTTTGATTAGGTTGTGATGTCGGTATACTATTATCCGTTTTTTCTTGAAAAAAAAACAACACACGATGGTTAGTTGTAGCTGTGTTTTCAGAAATACAATTTAGATTATTCTATCATATTATTCAAATGGTATCATGTTTGATAGATTATGAAATGATTTTCTAATGATTAAATTCTACTTACTAATGCTATTTTAGGAATGTAAACCATGCACGTTTTAATTACATGCTAAACTGCAACACAGTTTGGTTAGAGAATAGATCCTGGCGGGGATTTATTTATTTATACTGTTCCGTTTTAATGGGATGACGGTATGTAAGTGTGAGGTTTGGTTTAAATACTGATAAAGGTGATCCTTTGGGAGCAACAAACACATTTAAGAGAATAAAGCAGCAGACTCGGTTTTATTGATTCTGTTCATGATAAGTAATGAAAGAAGCAACACTTCTCACGCCCCCTAGCACCGGCTTAAGCGGTATTCTACTTCAAAGCCACCTATATTGGGCTCGTTGGTCCCTAAGGAAAAGTAAAAATAACACTACTGATTCGTAGCACGGGGAGACTTTTTACAGCCGCCACACTGCACTAAACGGCTTAAGCGGTATTCTACTCTAAAGTCACCTATATTGGGCTCGTTGGACCCAAAGGACCAGTAAAAATAACACTACTGATTCGTAGCACGGGGAGACTTTTTACAGCCGTCACAATGCACTAAACGAACGTTAGTGTGAATGTTAATAAATACTGATACAGGTGATCCTTTGGGAGCAACAAACACAATTAAGAGAATAAAGCAGCAGACTCGGTTTTATTGAGTCTGTTCATGAGAAGTAATGAAAGAAGCAACACTTCTCACGCCCACTAGCACCGGCTTAAGCGGTATTCTACTACCTATATTGGGCTCGTTGGTCCCAAAGGACCAGTAAAAATAACACTACCTGGTGTAAACCCCTAGTGGCCTGTTTTGCCATTGACCGTTCCAAGGCGGTAGCCCTATTATCAACCCTTTTGTGTTTGTGATGTCTAATTTGGCATTTTATTCATCTTTAAAGTTCTTCTTTGTTTCTGTGTTTGTTTGTGGTTGACTGTCGTCATTGAATGCTACTTTTCCTGCTCGAGTTTTATATCTATATGTATTGAAGACAAAATACCCAATCCTGAACAACACAGACATTTCTGTATATTATATTAACATAGATAACATCTGTGTCCCCTTCTAGAATTTAAAATACCATTTAAATTACTGTACTATGTGTTATAAATATTTGGACAAATATGCAAACACAAATGTTTGACTTATTTTCGAAATCTAACATTCATAATAAGTCTTAAAACCATGCAAACACATAATTATCTGAAATCTTATTGATAGCGTACGACATATTGACATGCATTACGATTCTAAAATGTCTTGACCTTTGGGAGCTGTTTAAAGCCAAAGTGTTTTACAACAATATAGACAAAATAAAGTTGTCACTACAGATATTATTACAACCATAATGTTTTGCTTCAGTTTTCTCTGGGTGTTCTGTTTATTTCACCAACATGAGGACTACATTAAATCTGACATCCGTGTAGTTGAGAGTGATTTGTATAAGCCGTGTGGCTTGTTTCATGATCGATATAAAAACTGTTTTAACTAGTTCAAGAAATCTTTGATGAGTTAAATAAATTTAAATGTAGATATAAACGTCGAACACGAAATGTAACATTCAAGGACCACAGTCAATCACGCACAGAAACAAACAGTTATTACAAAGATCAATACAAAGGAAGATAAAACACCACAAACATAAAAGGCTTGACAATAGGTTTACCTCCTTGGAACGATCAGTGTCAAAAATGCCGTTTGGGATTTTAATCCAGGTTCTAGGGTGCACCAAATCTCACCCTTACCCTGTTGCCATCCCATATTTAATTCAATATCAAAAGACCACCATCTGGACATCACCTACTACATGAACTAATTTATTTAATATAACTAAAATAAAGACACTCGTTCGCACAGAACAGAAACTTTCACATTCTATACATTCATACTAACGTTTGCATCTGGGGTGGTGTTCCGGTTATGCTTTCTTAATTTACACAAACACTAGGTATATGTAAGTAAAACTTTGTTCATAGTTTCCTTTGTGGGATTATATCTTAATGTGACAAAGGTTAGTTTTTCTCTGACCTTGGCGTATTCATTTTGTTAAATATTTAAAAAATAAATAAATTTAAGTTTTTTATTTGAAGATTGACATGGCGCTGTTTGGATTTGAGGTGTAATTTACTTCATTTATTTTAATCATTTTTATCTCGTTCATGGTGAATGCCGCCACAGTGTAGGCGAGATTCAGTAAAAGTATTGTTAATAACACAAATCCGTTTTTGTTCCAATGTAAACAAAACGATGGGTGGTTTTAATTCAATTGCCATAATAAGATAGAAAGTATGATGTTTTGTACTCACGACACTATTATCTGCCCGTCAATACTCTTGCCATGCATACGAACTAGATAGTCACAACTATCGTTTCATTTTTCTATTTTCTTACAGGACTTTTCATTGAATACATTGATTTATCCTAACCAGGTTCTAAAGCTACAGCATTTTAGGAAGAGATCATAGACAATGTCATGTTGATTTCTAGCTAATTCCGCCTCATTTTATATATGATGAGTTTAATCTCCACCGGGTTCACGCAATTTAAAAACAAATTCAACCTGTAAATATGTGTAAATTTTATTTAAAATGCAGATATTGGATCAATGAAAAAATTAAACATTAAATGTTGCATTTTTTTAGCCCTATGCCACGAACAAAAACATTACAATGGGGCTCGATGAGAAATTAATTGTTTTGCTGTAAGATACCCTTTGGTTCTAAAAGTAGGTATATAGTCGAACAGAACACGAACATTTCACAGAATACAGTCAACCAAAAACATGTATTAAAACACACACTACTTACAATTTAAATAAGCAAGGCATGTGACATCACAAACACAAAGGGGCTTTAAACCAGGTTCAAGTGTGCACCGAAATAAATATAAAAAGATCGGACAGGGAAAGTAGCATTCAAGGAGGACAGACAACCACAAAATACAGAAACAAACACGCAAACAGACAAACAAGAAGGCAAAAGCAATAATAAATGCAAACGACATCATAAACACAAAAGGGTTGACAATAGGGCTACCGCCTTGGAACGGTCAGTGGCAAAGTAGGCCACTGGGGGTTTAAACCGGTTCTAGGGTGCACCAAACCTCACACTTACCCTACTGTCATCCCATTAAAACAGGACAGTGTAAATAAAGAAATCCCCGCCATGATCTAATCTCTAACCAACAAGGCAGCATCAATAGGCAATATAAGTAAAACACAAATATGCTCGTGTAAATATAATACAAAAAAACAATAGCCTAGAAAGCCACAATGAAGGTACTCAATGACTTAAACCTATTATTTATCCTAATAAAACCGGACAGTGTAAATAAAGATATCCCAGGCAAGGATATATACTCGGCAGGATTAATAGCCTAAGCGGGAATGTTAGTATGCCATATTTATGATCATGTATATGAATACAAAAGAAAAATGAAAAACCACAAACCAAATGCTCGATGGCTTGGCAGAAACCAGAGCAACAAACAATTAAGGGTATGGCAAGACAAGATTTAAGACAACCATCAAACTCTACCGTCCTTGGAGGATTTAGGTAGACGTCATCATAGGATCCATCATCACACAATCCAGAAAGAAAGCAATGTGGCGAACTGTAAATGGGTCAACCACTAAACATTTAGTGCTTAACCTCCTTTACCTCCATACACTATTTGTTACCATTCCATTTTTTAAAAACGAAATACATATCCATGTATACAAAAGTGTTATTTTATAAACAATGATGATACCAAACGAAACAGTTAGCATTCGTTTTTGGTCAGTGGTTGCTGTGATCTACTGCAAGCAGCTAAGTGATCGTGATATTTGAAAAAAAAATCAAAAGCCCTTTAAGTAGATGCTTGATTTGTTTGTGAAATACAGGTCTGATAAGTATATTAGAAAGTTAATTAATGTTCAAGTATTTAGGAAATTACTGAGAAATCCGTGTGCCTGATACTAAATAGTTTTGTTTACCTTGCTGAGCCTCACTGACCAGTTTGTGTACTTCTTCTTCTTGAACTACTTTCTCATCAATAAATTCTTGTATGACAGCTCGGCTCTAAACAAAAGAAAAATGCTATAAATCTATTTACACAGTATTGATCTACTTTAATCACAACTCGAAAGAGCGTTTTATAACATGGTACGTTTAAACTGTTTGATAGAAATCTCTCTTTATGTAATGTGTATAAATAAACAATAAAACATATTTTAATGAAGTGTGCATATGTTATAGTACCCTTGGTCCAAGTCCTGTCGTGCCCCGGTACTGTTTGACGATCCAGTCTATGTCAGTTATATATTCATCATAGCCTGCTGGATGACGGTATGCTTGGTTTTTCATCTTTTTGCTAATTCTAAGATCAAGTCGTTCAAGAACGCGTCTGCATGTATCCTCAGAGTTGTGTTCACACACCCTCTTGAATGTGGCAAACAGAGTCGTGAAACTTTCCTAAATTGAATTTTTAAAGAAAACAAATAGTAATGAAGAACAAGTGCATTATTGGTATAAATATATCTATTCTGTTATTTATATGATTGTCATCTTTTCCGAACCACATCACAAAGTAAATAACATGCTTACATTACAATACCTTGCAGGATAGATTTGTATACTCGTATTATTCCCCCAATTTACCGTTTAACAATTGTTAAATATGTGTTAACATCTTTATTTTTGTTCTTTTTCTTAAATTCTAAATCTCATCGAGACACTTTGTTCCTCCATACTAAAATAGTCGTCAAATATATGCTATAATAGATGATACTCGGAATTGATCTGAATGGGTTTTCCATGTAGGTGCAAACATGTTAAGTCAACCCCACTACTGACAAATTGAGAAACCCTTTCCTTTAGAGACCACAGCACCGAAAAGCAATGGTACCATAGATTAGCAAACCAATGTTGCATAACTAATTTGTATTGTCCAAGTTGCACATGTCGAACATTGTACCTGCATTATCTAATGCTATTCCGGAGTATATTGTAATGATCCAATTCAACAGTTTTTGCATATAGTTATCAATTTGGAGATAAAATAAGGTTATATAGCGGGATTTTAATAGAATCTCATAATCATGCAGTGTGTATTCATTATTTCAACATAATCTATTCCCATTCTCATTAAAATCAGACCATTTATCACGCTACAATTCTCTACATTACTACGGATCTGACAACACTCCATTGGAGGTTAAGTCAGATTGACCTTACGATTAGCCAATCAGATTTCAGCCTACAAAATTGTTCAGTATAGACTGCCTAATGCGCATGTCGCGTTTCATTAAAACGCTGTGGAGCAGTCTACGCCCGGTATTGAAAGAGACAATATCCATAACTTTTAGTGTATAAAACATAAAATAATTGCGTTGACAAAAATAACAAACCAACCATTATTGAATATTTACTATGTCATAATAATTTCGGTGGAATATATATTTTCAAAACACATGACACATGATTTTCTTCGTATTTTTAATGTAAAACTTGCCATCTTTGAATATATCCAATCTACAGCAATAACACACGAAGACTATCTTTATTCGGATCTATGTGCTTTATGTGGATTTTGGTTCACTCGAACGGCATCTGAAGTGCATCTGAAACGCACGATTTCATTGGTTGAATTTAGTTGATCTTTTCATGAATATTGATTAGATGAAAGGTCGATCTGACGTGACGTCCAAGACAATGTTGACAGATCCTATAGCGGAGAGTATCAAAGCGTAATTAGGATATGATTTCAATGAGATTAATCTATTCCGCCACTAAAATTAGTTGCACTGACGTTAACAATGTTTAAACATTTTTTTAGAATAGATGTGCATATGATTAATAAAAGTTAACTTATTCATTCCGGAAAAACATTCTCACCATCATTCGATCGTAAAAGATTTCCTGGTCATCAAAAACAATCGCGTGTTTGAAGAAATCGACAGCAATTTGCATACACTCATTATGAAAATCTACCAGGGTCGACTCATTTGGATTGATATCTGCAGTTCTTCTCTGCATTTCCTTCTTGTAGATATCGCTGGCAGCTTTAACAGCATATTGGTTCTCTGTTTCTGCCATAGATCTGGCAGCTTCTAGAAGCGACGTTGTCTCATTTTCCCGAATAGAGTTTGTGTAATGCAGGGTCAAATTACCAAACACTGAAATCAGGTTTTTCTTTAATGGTTAATTGATACAGTGTAAACAACGACCAATAACTTATCTCGGTAATACACATGATGCAATTTCCATTGTGGTGTAAATAACGAATTAATGAAATCGAACGGCATGTTTTGTTTTGTTCTTCTAAATTACAAAATACATGAAAAATCAATATACACCTGGAGATACGGTTAACTGCGGGATCAGAAATAGTAATCCCTAGGACATCTGCCTATGGGGTAATATTAACCTTAATGATAGTGACGATGGAATTGCTCGTAAAACATTATGGGAACCAAAATATATTTTAATTTCATGTTAATCCATCTACTGGTTAAAGGCCGATTACAAAACGATTGACATATTAGTCCATACACACCCAGTGTGACATTGACGATAAGCAATGACATGGTCGTAAGTTTCTACAAACTGTCATTTAGACATTGGGGTCGTTCACGACATATCGCTCGTTTAGCACTAATGTTCATGTAGATACTATAAAAACCACCCATCTAGTTGCGACCGGAGAGCCATCTGTTGGACAATATACATTTACAATCTTTGACTCGCCATTCTACTGTCACACTGAACTTGACCTAGGCAGTTGTTTACGAATGATAATAAAAAAATATTTTTGTACATAATTATCGAAATCTCTCCAATGGTTTTAAACAATACACGAACAGGTATGTCTGAACCCTGAAGGCCAGGGTTACTTTGACCTAGATCATAATACATCAAATGATTAGTCTAATAATTGTGTACATTTTCAGAAAAATATCCTCCTCTGACTAAAACATTTAAGAGCGGATACAAAATTACCTCCATTGGCATTATACCTATTATGTTATTCAACATTGGTTTTGATGATATGGACCTCGGAGTTTTAGCGACACAACGTAATGGTGTCATTAATATATGTATTCCTTATCTCATTCCTTCATCTGACTTAAGTTAAAATAGGCTAAAAAACATCTAATTTTGACATCTTACCCTACCAGAGTGACCTTGATGTTATAGATAAGGAAATGAGCTTTCTTTGGCTACGGATTGCCATGTATACATTAATAATTTTTAAAGTATTATCAACGCATGAAAGAATCAGTATAGACCGGACACAAATATTCCATGACTTTAGTGTGACCTTGATAATATAGACATGGGAGATCTGTTCATGCTGACACTGTCTTTTTACTAACAGCTATTGACAGAACATGTATCTAGACATATAAACTTAGCGCAATACTAACATACCCTACCCCCGTTTCACCGGTACGGTATAACAGTATAAGATATTGAAGCTAAGAAAATAACAAAAAAAGCATTCAGCTCATTTCCAAATTAAAATAACATGCTAGTACAATTGAATATCTACCGTTGCTTTATTTAAACAAGATATTATTGAGGTATGCACTGTGTATTTCAGTAAAATTCATCATATTATATCAATACCTCCTAAAAATAATCCCCAATTATATTCATGGGGACTGCTAGCAATAACATGGAAACAGTATTTACTTTTCAGAAAGTCTCAAATAAAGAATGTTAATTGTTTGTAGTAATACTCAAATTAATATTGCTATTTGATTTGTTTGTTATCCAATCAACAATATCATACGAGGGGTGTTGCGTAAATAATGCGATTGGTATTGATACAAAAATAATATTATCATTTTTGATCAATTGTTTTTTCGATTTCCTTCAAAGTACTCCCCCTTAGCCGAAACACACATTTTGAGCCGTGCAATCCACTTTTGAAAACATTTTTCGTATTCATGAACAGGTACACCCTTAACACACTGGTAAACAGCAGATCCCAGGGCATTCCTCGAGTTATATCTCTTCCCAGATAAGTGATGTTTTAGTCTTGGGAAGAGAAAATAGTCGCAGTGGGCCAGGTCTGGCGAGTAAGGGGGGTGCGGGAGAACGGTGATCTTCTATGACTCTAAAAAGTCCGTTACAATATGGGCTTTATGGGCGGGCGCGTTGTCCTGCAGAAGACGAACATACTTCAGACCTGTTATAGGGCGACGATGTTTGTAGTACTTCTTCAATTGTTTCAATACGACGTTTTTATAAAACCGTCCTGTGACAGTTCTGCCTTTTGGCACCGCCTTCTGCATGACGGGACCGTTGGTAGTGAAACAAAATGCATACAGAACCTTCTTAACAGTTCGCGTTCGTTTGGAAATAATTGGTCGTTTCATATTTTTCGTTGCCCAGATTCGGTTAGATACTTTTCTTTTTGGCTCATAATAATGGACCCACGTTTCATCACTCGTAACTAAATTCTTAAACGATTTCTTGCTGTATTTCGGATACATTTTCGGAAGTTTTTTCGCTGTTGTAACCCTTAACTTCTTTTGGTCCTCTGTCAGCAAACGCGGTATCCATCTTGCATGTATTTTCTTAACTTTCAGATGCTTTTTCAAAATTAGATGAACTCATGCTAACGACATGTTTGTTATCCGAACTAATTGTCTTACTGTGTATCGAGCATCAATTTTCAGGATTTCACGGATTTTTTCAACGTTTTTCTTGGTCGTTGACTTTAGAGGACGACCAGGGCGAGCAGTATATTTCAAGCGCTGTTGCCCGGATTTAAATTTGGCCACCCACCTACAAACAGTACTATACGACATTTGACCACCCCCGTAAATGTCACACACCTTTTGGTGAATGTCTTTCGGCTTCAACCCAAGTAATGACCTACCTCTAATATAGGCCCTAATTTCAAGCACATTTTCTGCTCGTTTGCCAGTCATTTTACATATAGTGTAACGAATACGCTACTAAGCAATGTACATTGCACCAAGGTCAGTGAATGTATGAATGTTATTTTTACCTTTGACACGCGTCAGTGATCACTCTGGCGATACGAAGTGGTTTCATGTAAATATTGCATAAGTTCCGCGAAATAATACAGAAATCGCATTATTTACGGAACACCCCTCGTATGCGTGTAGTGATTAGCACAACCTACCCCGAAGCGGCATTCTGGGTTTGACTCATTGATTTTATCTCAAAGTGTTATAGGATCATTATAATGAAGATGTATTTGAAAAACAACGTTACAATAACGGATTAACATTTTCAGAAAACGATACTGTAATCTAATTCAGACATAAACAATTCTAATCACGTCGAGTCCTTTTAATATGATATTTCGCACAATTAGCATGATTAACACGAACAGCTCAGTTTGTAAGTGTTTACCCTATGAAAAACGGAAACAAAACTACAGTAACTACAATGCCATAGCAAAAATAACGTACTTCGTCCATTGATTGTGCGCCCAGACTGCAATGTGTTTGGTTGCCTGCTATAGATAAAGGCGGTGAATTCTTCAAGTGCTCGAACAAAATCCTTATCGAGCTTTTCCTCCGTCAGTGTGTTTATTTTCTTGAGATCGGAATTTTGACACGGGTGTGCGAAGGTAAAACACTTCCTTTTCTTGAAGTATTTTCTTACAAGCAATCTATTTTTATTATATGCATGTTCGACGTCAATTTCCTTGTCAACCATTAGGCAGTTTTCTAGGTGCTGGTCCGGTGTGATAGGATTACCGCATTCATCCGTAATATCAAGGCCATAATCTCTCAGAGCAAGGACAAACACGGGAAAGAAGAAATCTATCAGTAATTCATCGGATTTGTCTCCATGTATTTTGACGTTCGATTGTATGTTTTGTAAAAATCTGTAATTTAAACATAACAGGACTTATCATTTAAAATAAGTTAAACATGTATATTCTCAGTTTTAAGTATACATCGCTTTAGATTTTAAGATGAATATATATAAAACAATTATATATACATGTATGTACCAAAAACAATCATTTTGCTTGATTCAAATCCGCAATATTGTACGCGATTACAGCAAGTACGAGTAATTTAATGGCTGGTTTGTCTGCGTACGTGCGTGCGTGAGTTAGTACAGCTTGCACTTCACTTACCAGTCTCAAACCTTTTAGCATTATACTATATGCAAGAAATGCCAATTTACATTAAAATCTCCAATAGCATGCTATACTACTCGTACGTATTCAAGTTGATTCTCGTAAATACATGAGTGCATCCATAACATTATTTTATATGTTCGTAATGTTTTACCGTTATTACGCGAGAAATTCTGGGTTTAAAGTAATTTAAGTATTTCTTGTACACCTTATGGTGGGTACAGGCGATACTTTGAATATTTACCTCATTCTTTTAATTGCATAGACATCGAATTCACCTTTGTGGTTGTAAATCAGTGTGCTGCTCAGAATTGTTGCAAGCGTAAAATACCATGCGTCTTCTTCACTGTTATTCTTTTTTTTGAAAAAAGTTTTAAAGTAGAAATAATGTGTATAAATGCGACTACCGGTATTAATATTACTAAACAAGAAGCTGTAACACATACTCGTAATCATTTTGATTTTTATAGCATCAATAATAGTCCGAGCGCAGTTGCCTTGCAAAAATGTCATCGTAGCTTATCTCATCCATAGAAGGTTTGAAACGTGATCATGATAGGGTATCACCCCAGGAATATTTCTAGCCCTGTTGTAGTAATAAATTGTGGTAGCAGCAAAAAGTTATTCAAGATGGCGTCCAATATGGCCGCCAAAGTATGATATACAGTCATACGATATACAATCATACTAATTGTTTTGTTGCTTAACATCCGTACCAAAAAAGATATTCTTCTATAAATTTACAGGTATGTTTATCTTAGATAGACACTTTATCGGACGCATAAGTTAGTAATGAATGGTAAAGTTCAATGTTTACCATTTTACTTTGTTAAGTCAAGGCTCAAAGGTAAATTTGAGATTTTTCATTGTCTTAGTGTCGTTTTGGTTTATTTTAAAACATACAAACAGAGATATGTAGAAGTTTTGACACTTTATGTTAGAGTAATATCCCAGTAATATTTCTAACCCTGTTGTAGTCAGGAATTGTGGTAGCACTAAAAGGGTATTCAAGATGGCGTCCAAGATGGTCGCCAAACTGTGATATAGTCATGACAATAGCTTTGTTGCATAACAGTTACCATTAAAGATAGTATAATATATGGCAAAGTTCAAGGTCACAATCAAGGGTCAAAGGTCAAATTTGATATGGTTAGTATATTTGTGTCTTCTTGGTTTATATTAAAACACACACACGGAGATCTGTAGAAGATCTGTAGAAGGTTTGGCAGTTTAACATATTAAAGTAATATCCCAAGAATATTTGTAACCCTGTTATAGTCATATATTGAACAGAGGTAGCATTAAACAATTATTCAAGAAGGCGTCCAAGATGGCCACTAAATTGTGATATACATCATTATAATTGCTATGTGTATAACATGCGTGCCAATAAAGATGTTATTATAAAATACAGAGGTATGTGTGTGTATCTTAGGCAGACAATGTTTGCAATGCAATATATGACAAAGTTCAAGGTCACGTTCAAAGGTGAAAGGTCATATTTTAGCTTTATTGATGTCTTCTGTGTTTATTTTAAAGCATTCAAACAGAACTTTACATATGTATACACTTAGAATATACTGAGTAAAATACCACACACCTGTACTATGCTAAAGCCCAAGCTCACATTGAAGGGTCAAATGCCATATAAGACTCTGTGTATGTTGTAATGAGGCTGCCGAGACATTATATAGAGCTTGACGAATATTTGTTTTTCATCCTAACATGTATTCCATACTACATGTTCATGTCCTAGTCTCAATTTGGAAACACAGTCAGGGGTCAAATACATGGAATAATATTAGGGACGTTTTTGCTGCTTTAATCTCTACAGATATAAGCATGACTCTTACTGTTATATGTGCCTTTACAATGTCAGTTTAGTAATATGACGAAAAGGCTGAAGCGAATTGCTGAGTTAAAGAGACATTTGGCGATGAGGACTTGTAATGTCTGCAATGCACGTTTCCAGACTACCGACTTAAAATTAGCCCTTTTGATATGATGTTTAAGGCTGTTTGATGTAGGTGGTAGAGTTCAATTTAGTTGGATTCCTTTGACAAAACAGCCAGTATCTTATATGTCTGCAGGATCCAAACATTTTTGGAGACATATAAAGTGCAAACCAACTCTTCAATGGACATTGCATTTTCCAAATACAATACCTCATCGTATAGTGCAATGAAGTACTTACACGTATTTAACATATTTGGAGTATACATTTCTTGCCTTTTCCAGATAGTGCACTAATACTATCACAATCTGTTATTGCGTGAACACCTGTAAGTGCATGAAATGAAATGGGGTTTTATGTCGAGGAGACGTATGGGGTTATATTGCGACAGCAATCTCAGAGGGAGATGAGATAAAGGATGAAGAATGCTAGGGTGCGTACTCAGGCGGAGCTGAGTTCTGTAGCTCTGGAGATGAAAGCCTATATCTGCGGAATAGGGGTGTTATCAGTTGCAAGTATTCCTTCCAATTCATTTGACGAACGTCGTTGTGCTCTTTTCCCGCTTCAATCGACGCAACTATATTACATTTGTCGAAAACTATATCCACTATATCGCAACTGTCTTGTTCAAGGACATGGCAACTCTTTTCCAGTATGTTTTTGCTGTAACTATTTAAATGTCCTTATATCAACTCTAATTAAATGAGTTAGTACCCCTTTGTCAAAGCAGTGAGACAAGTACATCAGTAATTCTGTCTAAAAGGCCAATTTAACAACAAGACTATGTGAAAGATGGTGCAACGTCAAGCCAGAAATAGTTCATCGTGGTATGGTAAAATTCTCATTCACGCTGTTGAATTTCAAAAATATCTCGCAAATTATTTGTCAAGTCTAACTACAACCACTTAAAAGATCTCAGGTCTCACCACAAAGAGGCAGATGAACACATGTTTTATAATGTTCAGCTTGCCTTTGAGAACCGTGTTAAGAGTAGTGCATTAGCTGGAAATGGCAAGGGTAAAATATCTAAATCTGTTATGGCCGAACCCTATTTGATCGCACTAGGAGAAGATGAGGTATTATCTTCTGAATGTGTAATTTCCTGTGACGAGTTGTTTGCGCTTCATGTCTCATTCGTTTGGGATATTGCAGATGGTATTATATAATTATATAATGGCTGTTTTGCACATGAATGACAATGTACTACCTAAAAGCATTACTTATCATAGCAAATGGCTAATTTGCAGTCACTAGTATGGAAACGTTCACCACAGGAAGTTCAACATTTTTCATCTACAACCGGATACGTTTGGAACATAGAAGACAGTGAAAACGCTGTAGATGTCCAAACAATCTGCTCTAAGTCGATTAATAGAGCTGACGTCATGAATCATCATGTAGAACGAACGAGCTTTTGCCAATGCCAGACAAACGATTTGCATGGCACGTGAAATGTAAATGGGTGAAAATATTAATGGATTAGTTTTGGTGAAAATGTCCCAGAGAGGAATCTGATTAAGATATTTAAAGTGCATCTATATAAAAGATAAACAAAAATGTTACATTCAATTAACTGTATGTGACATATATTACTGTGCCTGAAGGTATGAATTAGAAGTACGGTCATTTTGATCAGCATTAATAGAAGACAAATGTTGTATTATGGATGTAAAGTATTTCCTTCAGGTGTCTCTGTTCTAAAGTAACACTTATTTCATTATTAGCTTTACAATAAATACTGATAAAGGTGATCCTTTGGGAGCAGCAAACACAATTAAGAGAATAAAACAGTAGACTCGGTTTTATTGAGTCTGTTCATGAGAAGTAATGAAAAAAGCAACACCTCTCACGCCCCCTAGCACAGGCTTAAGCGGTATTCTACTTCAAAGCCACCTATATTGGGCTCGTTGGTCTCAAAGAACCAGTAAAAATAACAATACTGATTCATAGCACGGGGAGACTTTTTACAGCCGCCACACTGCACTAAACAAACGCTAGTGTGAATGTCAATAAATACTGATAAAGGTGATCCTTTGGGAGCATCAAACACAATTAAGAGAATAAAGCAGCAGACTCGGTTTTATTGAGTCTGTTCATGAGAAGTAATGAAAGAAGCAACACTCTCACGCCCACTAGCACCGGCTTAAGCGGTATTCTACTTCAAAGCCACCTATATTGGGCTCTTTGGTCCCAAAGGACCAATAAAAATAACACTACTGATTCGTAGCACGGGGAGACTTTTTACAGCCGCCACACTGCACTAAACGTACACGTTGATATATTAATTCAAGATTACTTGAAGATACGTATGATATGGTTGTACCTGTTATTTCCAACATCCAACTAAAGGTAAAAAAGTAAACAGCAGTATAACGGAAATAGCGGATTTTAAGTGGGATTTGAGATATATTTCGTACAAGTAAGAGTTTGTTTCCAAATTTGCTATGAGTTTAAGGCCGTACCGAGTAAGCTTTAAAATTCCTATTTATCTTTGACCAAGGCACAAATTTGACCTTTGACCCTTAACTGTGGCCTTGAATTTTGCCATAGATTATGGCATGTTGCATTGGATAAGTTGTCTTAGATACACATATCTACCGGTGTACATTTTTAAAATGATATATTTATTGGCACAAATGTTATACAACACTGCAATGACTGTATATTACATTTTGGTGGCCATATCGGACGCCATCTTGAATAACTTTTAAGTGCTACCACAATGCATGATTAGAATAGGGCTAGAAATATTCCTGGGTTTTTAGTCTAACATGATCACCTGTCAAATTTTCTACAGTTTTCTATTTGTATGTTTCAAATATACCAAGAGAAAATAAAGACACGAAGAAAGCTCAAATTTGAACTTTGAACCTTGACCGTGACCTTGACCTTTACCATATATTAAAAAATGTTTGTGAGAAAAATTGTATATCTAGGATACACATACCTGTAAGTTTGTATAATAATATGACTATATCCCATTTTGGCGGCCATCTTGGACGCCATCTCGAATAACTGTTTGGTGCTAACACAATTCCTGACTACAACGGGGTTAAAAATATTCCTCGTATACAACTCTAACATGATCAATTGTCAAACCTTCGACTCTGTTTGTATGTTTTAAAACCAACTAAGAAGACACGGATTCTCCAAAAAAAAGCTCAGATTTGACATTTGACCCTTGACTGTTACCTTAAAACTTGCCATACATTACTAAATTTTGAATAAGATAATGTATATCACATCTTGAATAACGTTTTAATGCAACTACAACAGGTCTCAGAAAAAGCCCAAGGCATTAAACTAATTGAATATAAGGTCAAACCTTTTTCGGACGGAGTATGCTACGGTTTTCATTTTCAAGCCCTCTTTTCAGAAACTGCTCTCGGACTAGAACAAGAACTAAGAAATTTACGACTTTACAAGTTTTGCATTAGGTCAAGGTCGGGCCTAACTTAGGTCACGCAACCCGGGCATTTCCGCTGTATATTGTATATACTGCCCATTTAATTCCATTTAATTCCACAACTTGATGTTGTAGATTTTGAAAAGCTGAAAAATGCCATGAAAAATAAAGAAGGTATGACCTATTGAAAATTTGCAAAGAAACATAAATGGAGGTGACCATCTTGGAACGATGTCATCGCGCCTTTTTACCATATTTGGCATAGTGACAAAATATATTTTAAAGTAAGGAAAGTCACTGAAAATTGTTTAAAAATAAATAGACATATGTAAAAAATAAATACACAGATGTAAAATGTTATTTTTTATTTGCAGTATTATTCTTTGCTTTAAAGATTTTCTTGTATGAAAATAGTGCATCAACCCCTTTAACGTAAATAATTTACAAAATGTTACATCTAAGTTTGCTTACATGCTTGAGCCAAACGCATACTCTGTCAATAATGAAACTTTGAAGCAATACTATTTGCTGTGTTGTGTGTTGTTTTAGTCCCTTTTTCCCCGAAAAGAAATGTATTACGTAGCCAAGTAACATTCGATTAACAGCAGTATATTGTACATACAATATATAGCGGAAATTTCTTTTTCGCTTCATTAAAACTACTTGCAAATAATCGAGTCATTGAGTATTGCTTTGTGGCTTTCTAGGCTTTTGTTTGTTATATACAGATATACATACTCATTTATCTGTTATACTTATATCGCATATTAATGCAGCCTTGATGTGTTAGAGAATATAACATGGTGGGGATATCTGTATTTACAATGTTCCATTTTATTTGGTAAGAGTAATGTTTGAAGCACCCTTAAACCTGGTTCAAACAAAAGGCGGCTGTTGTTTGTTTGTTTTGCCACTGACTGTTCTAATGTGGTATCCTATTCATTTATTCATCTTTGATTTAGTGTTCGTTTCTGTGTATGTTCTTGGTTGACTGTTGTCCTTAAGGACTATTGGTCAGCCATCTTTGATCCAAAAAATCCAAAATCGATGAGATATGGTCAAGTGAATTTGTCAACGATATATTAATAATCTGGTAGAGTTTGGTAAAGATCTGATGAAATATGAAGGCCCTAACGTCTTAACGAGGCATGTTTAACTAAATTAAGGGCCTTAAATCCGCTGTTATTGGTCCGATCTGGCTGGTTTACAAACTAGTCTGAGATTTCATTAATACTAACAATCTGGTAAGGTTTGGTAAATATCGGACTCTTGGCTAGTAGAGGCAATAAACCAGGATTTGCCGAATTAATTTCGATATACAGGCAAATCATTGCTGTACAAATACGTTTGGCAATAACGCTACTTTGTCATCTATTACTGAAGAAAATATGGAGGTGGTTATTTGGGGTATACATTAATACCTTTTTTGCGTCTCCAAAACCCTCTGTGTCCAACAACATCAGCACCTGCCCCTCCTGCGTTGGATGTGGCATGCACCATATCCATATACCTTTGGTTTTAGCACGAGACTCGTGGCCAATAGCAAACTTTGTGACTGTAAAATATACTATACTGTTGTTATACGATTGAACTGTAATCTAATTTAGAAGTCAATATTAGATATAGATATAACAATCGAACAGGAAAATCAGCATTCAAAGACGACAGTCTACCACAAACACACACAGAAAAAAAGAACAAATTTAAAGATAAATAAAAGGCCAAATAAGACATCACAAACATAACATTGTTGACAATAGGTCTACCGCCTTCGAACGGTCAGTAGCAAAAAAGACCGCTAGGGGTTTCTAGGGAGCACCAGACATCACACTTAGCCTACTGTCAACCCAATAAAACGGAACAGTGTAAATAAAGAAATCCCCGCCATGATCTATTATCTAACCAACAACGCAGCATTAATAGGCAATATAAGTAAACCACAAAGATGCTCGGGTATAGATAAATACAAGAAGACAATATCCTAGAAATCCACCTAGAAGGTACTCAATGACTTGGCAGAAGCCAGAGCAACACGAGAATAAACCACTGCGGGCACGACAAGACAAGACTGAAGAAAAACATCAAAACGTCACCGTCCTTTTGGGCTTTAGGTAGACGTCATCATAGGGTCCACAGCCTGTCCGGTCATCGCAAAATCAAAGAGGCAAGCATAGTAGCGAACTGTAATTGGGTCCACCACCAAGCAGGCAGTGCGTTGCAAAATGATAGGGTCATAACCTCTTTTGATAAACATTTTAACAGATTTAACAAAGACAGTATGAAAGTGATCATGACCAGGGATCTTACGAAGTTTGTAAATCACGTCACCATAGAAGTCAAGTTGTGATAGTCCTTGTCGCAGAAGAGTTCTTAAATTACTTTTCTATTTGGAAAGAAGATCTGGGCCACGACAATAACATTTTGCAAAGGTCTTACGAAGTTTATGTAACGGTAACCCTGATGGAGTAGCTGTTTAGTTATACAAAGATTACGAATATTGATGTCCTCAACTCGAGTACAAGCTCTAAAAAAACGAATAAACTGAGACACATAGACCCCATAAAAAGTTGCTCGGGGAACATCCCCATCAACATTAAAATCATCTCTCTTGTCATATATTTTGCTAATTATTTCACCATTTTCAATGGAGAGATGTAAACCAAGAAATGAAACGTTAGTATATATATGATTTTGTAATTTATTCTTGTGTTTGCCGTATCACGTGACACATTGAGGGATTGGCAGCGTTTGTAGTGAAGGCTTGTTTTGGTCGAATATTATGAAGTTATTTTAATCACTCTGGGTGTCTTTCTGTGTAGAACTAGTACTATTCAAACTCGGATCGCAAAGGGATCACAAAGGGATCGAATCCACGGCCTTTCGACCGTGGCTCTAGGTTCCACTCAACAGTTATCTCCCTTGCCGCAACGGTAGGACCTTCCTACGCTTAAAACAAGAACTGCGTTATGCGGTTCTTGTTAATTTCTTGAAATGTGCAAATATTTATCCTGTTTCGTTGTTGTTCCATTGTTCCAGGTGACAGCAATGAGACAAGTTCATGAGTTCATACAGGTTTAGGTACAGACCCAGTTGCGTTCAAGTACCCCAAAAATGCATTCCGTTTGCGTTTCGTTTGCGTTCCGTTTGCGCTCCGTTTGCATTCCGTTTGCATTTCATTTTTATGAATGCATTTTTTAAAATGCAAATCATTTGCGTTTTTGAATGCATTCAGCGTTTACAAAAGAAACTATGCGTTCATTTAAATGCACGGAACGAACGCAACATAATGTGTGCGTTTAAATGCGCAAACGGAGAAAATGCATTTGCGTTCGTTCGTTCAGCGTTTACCAATCGCAACATTTCTGACGATTAAACTACGCATGGTTTCCACCCATGCGGTTCTTACCACGAGTCGGCGACTAATGTTTGTGATCATATTGAAGAATGTATCCTTTGGTTGACATTATTTGGTGGTGCACATTGATGATTCTGTTTTCTTCCGGGTTTATGTTATTTTCATCTAACATTTAACATACTTGACACTATATAAAAATATGCCGTCTGATTTTACCAACATTATTTCAGTTTTATAATGAAATAATATAAAATTTGTGCTACACAATAAATACATTTCCTATTTTAAATAGGTAAAAATGAAAGTGTGTAATCGTGCTTAAAAAACACCATTTACACAGTGTATTTCTTTATAATAAGTTACTGCAAAACCCACTTCGTATCGAGACTTCAATTATGTACTCAAAAGGATAATATTGAAAGTTATCCGAAATAGCGAAATGCATTTGCGTTCGTTTCGTTCGTTTCGTTTCGTTCGTTCCGTTCGTTTTGAGCGTTTAGCGTTTTAAAAAATGCATTCATCGTTCGTTCCGTTCGTTTTCAGCGTTTAGCGTTTTAAAAAATGCATTCATCGTTCGTTTTTTAAAACGCTAAACGCTGAAAACAAGCGAAACGAACGCAACGAACGAAATGCATTTTTAAAATATAGATCGTGCAACGTTCATTCTGCGTTCATTCTGCGTTCATTTTCCGTTCGTTCAGCGTTCGTTCTGCATTTATGTGGGGTACTTGAACGCAACTGGGTCTGTATGCCTGAATGTGTTGAATCAATATCTGCGAATCTAACAGTGGGTAATGATACATTTGAAAATGAAAGTAAAATGGAAATATTCAACTGAGTCTCTACAAACTATGGACATTTAAAAAAAGCAAATTGGCCGACCTCTTGTTATTGCTGGATATTTCGAGCAACAGACATTCAGTTTCATAAACAATTTTTTTTAAAGAAAGTGTACGGTGATCCAGAGTGGCCCTGCTCCATATGCAGAGCAATGTAAAATAAATGTGTTGATAAATGTGTTGTGAGACGTCTACCACTAGACCACAGCGCTCCAAAAGCATTTCCTGTGGGACTGTTGTATTTACGTTTTCTTTACTGAAACCAAGATGTGTAAATTTATGCCCTAAACAAGTATATATTATATTGTTCTGGCCGCTTGTTTCAGCCAAAAGTTGTCCGGAATTTACATGAGCAATAAACGGGAGAAGTAGGATGAAGTTGTCTTACAGATTATGATTTGTAAAATATCAAAAGTTGCAATGCTATACCACTAGATTGGCCTGCAAGTCTATTGAGGAGGTAGGACTTGCCAGACCGATATAAACCCGTAACTGCTACAACATTTAGTGGATGGTCGATTTTAGAAAGTTCTGAGATCGTCTTTTCGTTGCAATGGATCTGTTTGTCCTTTTCATCGACGTATACCAGTTCCATAGGTTCATTAAATATC
The DNA here is from genome assembly GCA_037043455.1 of Cyrtodaria siliqua. Taxonomy (NCBI): domain Eukaryota; kingdom Metazoa; phylum Mollusca; class Bivalvia; order Adapedonta; family Hiatellidae; genus Cyrtodaria; species Cyrtodaria siliqua. Next base: position 55,751 of record JAWPHD010002672.1, on the reverse strand, counting down.
AGGGAATCACGGTTTATCCTGGAAATGACAATACAAGTTGCATATGTTTACCAGCAGCTGAATTCAGGACAAACGAAGAATATACCGTTTAAGGTGCAAGGCTGAAGACAACCACAATCATTGGGTTGACCACTAAACATGCAGTGCGCTGCAAACATATTGACAAAACATCTTTGAAAAATGTCCTTACTATTATTTATTTATAAATTTGACTGAAAGAGACAAAGGATATCACGAAGTTTGTACATCCCGACGTAAGTATCCGTTCGTGATAGTTTTTGCTGCAGAAGAGGTACTAAATAACTTTCATATTGTTAACAGTAGATGTTGACACTATTCAATCGAAAAAAAATGTGCATATTGAAGGTGTAAATTGAATAACATATGAAAACATATACATACGCATGTATATATACCTACAAAACCAAGATTTTATTTTAAAAATTATCCGTGTTTAAACTTTGTGTTGCTCAGTTTAAACAGAGTTGGTACATTATAATCAGTGGTATATAATACGCGTTACAAATGATTTCGACTTTCCACTTTACTTAAATGAGGTGAGTTTTGGAAAGTAAGTTGAAACATTTTTTTTTACCTACAATTCATTTAATTTATCATGAACATATCAAGACATGAGTAAACATATAGACAAACATGTGTCTACTTACTTTTCCGTTTTCTTCGAATCTCTCATTGCAACCTTGGGGATTACCGAACTGTAAACACATAAAACAGGAATTACTATTAAATGAAATGTATATAAGTAAATAAGCAAGTTAATATATGATTTCACTGTCTGGTACGTGAAACCGTGTAGGTGTTTTTGTCAACCATGTAAATGGTCCAAGATGGCGAAAACCGGTGAACACGAGAGGTAATTACTGTATTGTTTAGCCGATATCTTCTTTAAGTTAAGTTTAAACAAGAGCTCAAATAGCCCAGGATTAATTATCTACTTCTCTCCGAGCCCTGCCTAGCGACAGGTGTAACTATTCGATGTCCAAACTGGACATGTTTTAGTAAAGAAAATGAAGCAAAAAATGCATTGTTCACCATGTAGACCAAGATGTAATATGCGTGCTTACCATATAGAGCCATGCTTGTTTTAAGAAACAGGTTACCGAGTATATCGCTGTTTTGTTTAAATCGGCAACCTCATGTGGATTTCGGATCTTATACTTTATCAGTACTTTGACGTTTTAATTAAGATTTTAAGACAATTAAATATGGTATTGGGGGCATTTATCTTGTATCTCTTACCATTGTATTGTTGTTGTCGTTTTTTGCAGTTGAAAATGTGAAAATGGAATATCAATGCTATACTACGATTAACAGAAAAGTATACTTTCATGTATATAAATACTCATAATATAAGTTGTTTACCGTGCATAAACTACTCTTCAACTCTACAGGGACGTGTCATTTATGTTTTAACTTCAAGTTAATGATTACATCGTTTATTTGAAACAAACGATCAAGTGTTTACCTGCCATGTTTCCTCTTTATTAATATAAGCAATGTATACATTAACACAAGCAAGAATTCACATTATTTTTATTGTTGTTTCATTGTGTGATTTTTGGTTTTGACATTCCAAATGCTAGTATAAGAGTTCATATTTAAATATCGAGCATATTGATGTGGAATTTAAATTCCTCTTCGTCATGTTTGCCAAAGATAATACCACAACAGACGCAACATATTCTACTACTATGAGTATATCAAAACAATGTGTTTATTTCCGAAATAACTGAACAATATTAAGCAAACGGAATGTAGAAAATCTAGCATAATATCTTGAGTTTGTATACAAATTGGCGCGTGTCCCTTTTATATCATAAAACATAAAACGTAAAGCGGCATGAGCGTACAAAATGGAAAATAAATACAACTTACTCTGTATTTTCTGTTTTCTTTATAACAGGTTTTGTCTTCACAATCGGTTTTACTCTCTCTACGGGGATGGTGGCCGAATTGCTGTAAAAAAACAACATCATATATTACCTAAGCTATTACAAGACAATGGTGTATTATCTTTCTACTGGTGTGAACAAAAAATTCGAAAATAATAAAAAAATATTTGTTATGACTGTTTAACCGCTTTTAAGTTCGAACAAAGTGTTTATACTGAACATTGCTCATGCTAATACGTAGGTACCTTCGGACAATCGTATAAAAGTCTATATCATACATATACTAAAGGGAAAAAAGAATCGCTGCATACTTAATTCCACGTAATATTTCAGAGAAATTGTAAAAAACAAAAACACGTTGAAACTAGATATAGAAAGGACACACCTTTGCTGTTGTATACTTTTTTATCAACATACGCTTTGTCACACGAAATTAATTAATTCTGAATGTAATACAAATGTTTCAGAAATATATATATTCACCGTTCCTGTTCATATATGTATCTGTGTATTGTCATGCAAATAAATCGATTAGTGTTTTTCACGAAGTTACCAAACGTTTTCCCAAAGGACGAGCAATGGCTTACATTCAAATCCAATGTCATTCTGCGCCCAACCGTAAACCATTTTTAAAACAGTTGACACCATTAACGCAATATATGTTATATAAAATAAGCAGTGACTATTTGACAATAATTAGATTTATATATTGAATTAAAACAAACAATCATGCTCTTGCCATCATAATACAAAAACACAAACAAACAAGAAATGGCACTGAAAGTGACAAATGCTCCCGAAGTGGTTTTGCTCTTTGACCTCTAAAAGTGACCTTGATCTTAGAGCCAAGGACCTGGATTTTGCGCGCGACACATCGTCTTGTTGTGGTCAGCACTTGTGCCAAGTAATTTGAAAATCCGTACATGAATGTCGAATGTCGAGATTGTCGAGTTATTAACTGGACACGAAAGCACTTATTTTTTACCTTTGACCTTTAAATCTGACCTTGACCTTTGAGCCACGGACCTGGATTTTGTGCGCGACACGTCGTCTTGTTGAGCTGAGCACTTGTGCCAAGTTATGCCAGAGTTATTGACCGGAAACGATTGTACGTACGGACGGACGGACGGTGCGACTACTATATGCCAACCTTCGGGGCGTACAAATCGTGAATAAAAAAATTAAAGTAGAAGTATTACTCTGCATTAATATCTTTCTTCCTTTGGTTTGGATTGGTCATGATACTGTAAAATACAAACATAATTAAAATCACTTGAATTACAGGTAAGCAATAACGTGTTTTGTTAACGAAGTTAAAGGAAATAACATTTGCATTTACTCACTCTGATAATCAAAATCTGTTTGAACAGAAATTGAAGTTCAGACCGTACGCTTAAATCAACAATTTTAAAAGTTACAAAGAGAAAAACAGTGTTCATATGTCCATGGTATGGGCGCTCGCTGAATGAAAGCTCATGTACTTTGCATAAAGCATTATTAAGTCTCTTAGTGTCGAATGTTTTCTAATAAAATGTTCAAGGAAACTTCATGTGAATCGTGAACTCAAGCTGAGGTCATATCTGTTATATCAAGTTATCTGAGGTGAAGGATTTTGTTTGAGCAAAGACAGCAACTGGGTCCTACCAAAAGTAAGTAAATATGAATGGTATTCACCTACCTTATACAGTTCGTTAAACAAAATTAAAGCTTAAAATTAAAATGTTGCATTATGCTTATGACTCTGATAACTACAACCATTCACACTTCATGTTTCATACTTACACATCTAAACGACAACAATAAGTAGCTTAATATAAATTACATTGACCTACTTGGTTCATTTGGTTTATATCGTATACAATGACTTCGATACAACTATCCTACCTAAAAGTATCTATGGAAGTTATCATCTACATGACAGCAACATGTTCAAACCACAAGATGAATGACCCTCAGCAATTCTGACATACTGTGTGCAATTACTCCGTTCATCACGCCATAAAATCCACACCGAAATTCCAGTAAGATCTACATAGATTGTTTCGCATATCCTTATAATTTTTAAATTTTTACATTCAACTTTTCTGTTAGGCTATAACTGCCACATCATAAACTAAGAGATACTTAAACGTAATACACACATTCGTCTACAAAGTATAATATAATACAATACATCTGTTGGATTACAACTTTACAAAACAACTGAATAACTCGAGAGTGGGATATTCAATGAATTAACACCCATGCTTTCCTGACAATACCAAATTGCACTGCAGTTCGCCGACTTCCCTCATAAAGGAAGAGACGCGCTTGTGGTTTCTGTATTTAAAAAGATGCAAAGTACATGACATCAAATGCTCGAGTGTCTCTCTTATATTGTGCACTGCTCAATCATGTGGTTCTTTGAACAGGAAGGTACCCTTACAGATAGCGACTACAGTGTTCGTGTGAAGCGGTCCTGTGAGACCCTTTGTATATGAACCATGCACTCAATAGTCAGCCGCCTACATGGCAGAGGACAAGTTGATGTCATACTGCTAGATTGTGGCAAAACCTCTGATAAATTACCTCATCAACGTCACATCAACTGTACATTTACATTGTTATTAAGTCAAAGAGAACATCCTGTGGATAGAGCCGTTCCTCAACTACAAGAAGCAGCAAGTTCTGGACGGTGAAAAGGCATTGCATACATACGTACCGTTAGGAGACTACCAGGAAACAAACTTTTCTGATGACAGTCGTATCGATCGCCTCATCAAGCCTCATCAAGAACCGAAATGATACAGATGTTCTCCAAAAAGAATTGTAAGCATAAGAACAACGAGAGAAGGTCTGTTAGATAAAGTTTCACCCTAAAAACGGTTCGGAAAAAGTGATCGAAGGTACTACATAAATGGCCAGCTGGACAATAGGTTTGCAAGATGCAATCGTTCGGACTGCACCAAGCACATAAATTCAGCTACCTATATGACATTGGTGAGACCCGGGTTGAGTACGCTTGAGTCAGTTTGGGATCCCTCACACAACAGTTGACTCCCACAAGCATGAGCAAGTACCCAGCGAAAAGCAGCAAAGACCATCCACAACAACGAAACTGACAGCAAGTCAGGCTGCATCACACATATGGTACATAACCTAGATAGGGACAATGTCCAACATCTCCTCAACATCACAAGGTTGAAAATTCTGTTAAAGAATCATCATAATATTGTGCAAGTGACAAGTCCACAGAACAAGCCACAGCAGGACAAGATGTTCACAGATCTCTGCCTCAACCGAGATGTCAAATGCAAGATTGCCACACAAGTCATGGCCAGTCTCAACAGTATGTCTCAGACCTCATCATGCGCTCTCGAAATCAATAAAAATACTTATATCTGTACATAGAGGTAAATGAACAGCTGTTTTAACAGTCATTGCAATATTTATATGGGGTACACGCGATTCCAAGATGGATTGGAGTTTTACGATTGACGTGAACGAAGAAGAAGAAGAAGAAGAAGTAGAATCCGAGATCAATTTTATTTACAATATTATTTATATTATGAAGCCAGTCAGTTCTACTGCGACAACTAAAATAAATAGTTTCTGCTCTAAAAGTGTTTAATCTAGCATAACAAAATATATTAATATGAACAACGGTGACATAAATAGCTGCCGACAATTCCTGCGAATCCACAGAGAGGTACGTATTTGCCCACAACACATTGTCATTATTTTAATATGAATTGCTACGCCAAACTGTTTCAATATCACAGACACATGCATATAAGATAATGTATTATGTTGCTCAAGATAATTTACTATGATGCTCATATGAAAGCTATGTTTAGTTTTTCAACTACTGTCCATTGTTCTGGTACTAAAGCTGCTAGGAGTGATTATATAATGCGTAGTGAATCTAAAGTGACAGAATAAGCAGTACGAGGTCAAACATTCCTGCAAACATACAGCATAAAATTCAACAGAATATTGTGTTTTATTTATAACGCCCAAAGAAACAGCCTGTAAACATAGCAGCCTGATTACCTTGACCTCCACAATAGCGTAAACAATGGGGTTATTGTTGTATTAGAATCGAAATAATAAATGCGTACCTGTATTTTATCGGTGAATAAAATACAGTTAGCCGTTTGGATGCTAGTATCCGAACGACTAAAGCACTCGTAATTTAATTACTACGCATCGGAACTCCTAACTGTATTCTATTCACCGATAAATCACAGGTACGTATTTGTTATTTCTTAAGCAATGGCAAACATGGGACAATTAAACAACATACATGCAAGTGTAAAGGAAAACATGGGACATGTAAAAACGATGCAAATTTGTCTGATAGTGCATGTTTGTCTGAAATTAGATTTGCTCATAATGTTGACTGAATATTGTGCGTGGCATACGATGGGTATTCGAAAAAAGGCCGAGAAAGTGCATTTTTAAATTATTTTCTCCACATTCAAGTAATAATAGGTTATTTTATCAGTTTATTTATTGGTCTGATAACGTCACGGCCAGCCTCGCCTGGGTACAATTTATTGAGTGTAACGTTATATTACATTAAATATTTCATGATACATTTGCTCTCAATATTTCTCGGTTAATCGACGATATTGATACAAGAAAAATTCTTACGTTCCATGCCTTTCAAACAACGCCAGTTTTGTTTTCACCGATGTATCTTCTCGGTTGTCAGCCATTGTTGAAAGTGATATTGGACCTGCATTTTAATATACAAAGGCACTGTATTAGTATATTATAACAATCGTTCATAGGCATCCGGAGAGGTTCGGTCGATGTCAAATTACAAAATTCTAATTTCAATAGTTATACTCACGGTCAATGAAAACGCGCCACAAAAAATCATTTTACACCTACCTAAAGCCCATTGGGACGATGGCGTTTGATGTTTGTTTATGATCTTTCTTTTCGTGCCCTCAATGGTTCATTCTCTTGGTGCTCTGGCTTCTGCCAAGTCACTGAGTACTTTCATTGTGGCTTTCTAGGCTATTTTTTTTGTATTATATTTACACGAGCATATTTGTGTTTTACTTATATTGCCTATTGATGCTGCCTTGTTGGTTAGACATTAGATCAAGGCGGGGATTTCTTTATTTACACTGTCCTGTTTTAATGGGATGACTTTAGGGTAAGTGTGAGGTTAGCTGCATCCTAGAACCGGTTTAAACCCTCAGTGGCCTACTTTACCACTGTCCGTTCCAAGGCGGTAGTCCTATTGTCAACCCTTTTGTGTTTGTGATGTCATTTTCATTTATTATTACTTTTGCCTTCTTGTTTGTCTGTTTGCGTGTTTGTTTCTGTGTTTTTGTGTGGTTGATTGTCCTCCTTGCTACTTTCCCTGTCCGATCTTTATATATTTCTTTACCAGTTAGAATGTTTAGGCATTTTGAACAAAATGTGATATAATTCATGTAAAAAAGAAAAAATAACAAAAAATTGCGTACTTATCTGGATTCCACATTTATATTATGAAATGCACCTGCTTTCCGTTTGTTTTTTTCAGTTACATCTCACAAAGAAATAATGTTCTCAAAAATATTTATGGCATATCACCGTCAGACGTCAAACAATAAAATGGCCAGTAAAACCAAACAGAATTTATTCCGAGACAGATTAATGCAGCTTGAAATAGAGTGGAACATGTTTTCGTTGGATGATTATCCATAGCAAAAAAAAGTTAAATGTCAAGGTAAATAACTGCTTAACTCTTTGCCATATAAGTCTACCAAAATACGTGAAAGACAAGTTAGGTATCAAGATTCAATACTTAAATAAAATATAACATATTGGTTCAGCAGTGGTATTCCAAATGGCTTGCGAATAATCCAACAGCATATACATATGGAGCTAATGGTGCGTTTTCATTGACCGTCAGAACATTTTGAGGTGGGAATATCTCTAACACATGATTGATTTATTTTCTGGCATGCCATTGACAATGTGTGCGTTGTTCAAACAATCGACTTTTGTTAAATTTATTTATACAATGTCGTCCACGACTGTTAGTTTAATTCACTTTTGATGCATGTGAAATTTATCTGCTCCGATATATACTAGGTAACATCAGAATGTCTAGCATGTATCTGGTATGCACGTGTAACTGGAAAATCAGTGTAAATCACTGTACTATTTGATATATATATATAAGTAAGTAAGTAAGTAAGTAAGTAAATATTTTATTAAAGTGACACGTGTACATGTAACATAATATACAATAATAGAAATTTAAACACAACACCCGGCCCAATGGACCTATAAGTCACCTATACAATAAAAGTAATATAATTTTCACGTGAAATTATGTTGACATTTTAAACATTATCAGTTAATAAATAAAACATGTTAAACTGTTGCATAATATTATATTGATTGGAATGATATCAGTTATATAATGCATTTCTTCTTCTCATATAAGCTTTAACAATGTATTTAGCTACTTTTCTTGGAACGTTTCTGACAAGATATATAAGTTTATCCACATCATTTAATATATTAAACTGTCTATTTGAAAACTGATCTTTAAAAACGTCTGCTCTTACATCATTGTAAAATGTACACTGAAGTAAAAAATGTCTTTCATCTTCAATCTGTATTAGATTGCAAAATGAACAAAGTCTTTGCTCCGGAGGCTCGCCAACGTATCGTCCTGTTTCTACTCTTAACGGTAAAATACCACATCTAAATTGTGCTAACAGTGAACGTTCTCGTTTGTTTAAATTTAACAATACATATTGTTCAGTTTCAAAATTGTCTTTAAAAGTTGTATACGTCCTTAATTTAGATACCTTTGTTATATCTGCCTTCCATATACTTGAGCAGTACTCATTTATCTTATCCTTAACAGTGTCAATATGTATAACAGTTTTGTTTTCAAAATGATTATTCAGATTCAAATTAGACATAACTGTTTTTAAATCACACCAATTATTTCGACATTTATTATAGTCCATATTAAAGATGCGTTTAGTAAGCCTATTGTCGTCGAACAATATCAGTCTATTCCAGTAACGGATCATCGATACCCAGCGTCGATAATTACTAGGTAGCCATCCTGTATCAGCAGTAATCGCGAGTTTCGGCGCAAATCTATGCACGCCCAGGAAGTACCGTATAGCTCGATTCTGCACGTTGTCAATTGTCTGGTAATGTTTGTACCCCCATACAGACGAACAATAGTCTAAGATTGGTACAACACAAGATTCAAATAGTTTTTGATATGATTTATATCCAAAGTCTTTATAGTTGTGTATCTTTGATATGATTTTACCTAATGCACGACCTGCACCCTTGGCTAGAGCATCACAATGAAATGAAAAAATATTTTTATCATGAAAGATAACACCCAGATACTTGTATCTATCAACTGTTTCCAGAATATTATCACCAATCTTAAATCTATGGTTTGATTGAGCAACTCGATGTTTCCTGAAGTGCATACACTTACTTTTGTCTGTGTTTATAAGTACTCGCCATTTCTTACACCAATTGTGGAGCGTATCTAACATAGTTTGTAATTTTTCCTCAGAATCGGCTACTAGACATATGTCGTCCGCATATAGGAGCAGAGATAATTTACTATTGTCAATATCTATGCCAAGGTCAAGGTCATTAATTTCCTTGACAAGGTCATTCGCAAAGATGGAGAACAACGTTGGTGACAAGTTATCTCCCTGCTTCACACCGGTATTGCAAGAGAACCACTCAGTCAGTTTATTATTAATGCGAATACACGACGAAGATTGAGCGTAAATACTTCGTATCGAGTTGTACATTTTTCCATCTATATTATTTAATAATAACTTGTAAAGCATCATATCTCTGTCGATAAAGTCAAAACATTTGCGCAGGTCAATAAATGCTGTGAAAACGGAGTCATTATTTCGTATTAAACTATTAAGAGTAAACACGTGGTCCTCACATGATCTATTTGCCCTAAAGCCATTCTGTTCATCCGCGAGAATATTGTTTCGCTCTAAGTACTTGGTGATCCGTTTGTTCATAAATGAACTATAAAGTTTACTTACACACGATAATAGACTTATGCCTCTGTAGTTCATTGGTATGCGTTTATCCGTGGTGCAATCCTTTAATATGGGGCAAATTATAGATTTTCGCCATAACGACGGAATTATACTCGTGTCGAATACTAGCTGAAATAATTGCTGTAACACTGCAATCACCGGAGGGTTTTTCAATACACAATAAGGGATTTCGTCGTAACCGCTAGCCGATCGAGATTTCGCGTGCATAACAATTTGTGTGACCTCATCCATGTCAATATTGCGATTAAGAGATTCATTCGGAACATATAAAGGGTCATTCATATTATTTTCTATCAAACGTTTGTGTATTTTGGCTTGGGTATAATGAGTTTCATCAAAGTTATCGTCATTTGAGCAAGTATATAAATTCTCGAAGTCCATTTTCCATCTCTCAAAAACCACATTTTCGTTATTTGATGGAATTCCGTTAGAATCAATTATTTCAATTGGTATAGATCTGTCAGTTCGCGGCCCTAGATTTTTTATTTTTTCCCAGAAGTCATTTGGGTTATTGGACGACATGTCCTCAATATCATAAGGGATCGACTGCCTGTACGCGCGTTCTATCTGCCTCAAAACTTTGTCAAATATATTCCTGGCTTCAATATAATTCCTACGTAATGCCGTTTTAACATGTCTATTTCCGGTACATCGTACGAAATCGCGTTCTTTTTGTCGCATTATATTCCATAGTTCTGATAATGTTTGGTTCCAATATGGTTTTTTGGTTTTCAGTCTTTTATTTATACGAGCTGAGGTGCAATACCTTGGAATATTATCGTTCATTTCCGTTATAATGACGTCACACAGTTTATCATAAATACAGTCAATGTCTTGTTGAGATTCCCTACATCTTTCAATTCGTGAAATTATATTTAATATGGCTAGTCTTAACTGGTTATCCATAAAAGTTTCTGGAATTTGATGTAATTTAAAACGCGAGGGTTTGAATCCTGGATAATTTGACGGATCATTTTCGATATGACATTCTGATAAACTAAACTCGGTCAATAGGACGCAGTGATCGGGTAATCTTGATCGCTCCCCTAGTAATCCGTTCAAATTATGATTGTCAACAATAGACTGAACGGTGATCGTCTCGAAATTTAAACATTTTTTAAAACAATCATGAGGAACACAAATATAGTCCACTACAGCTTTACCTTTACGTGATATTGAGGTGAAGTTGTCATTATTACTGTTAAATCTCCCGTTAAGCACGCAGCACTTTGACTCATTCAAAAAGTCTAATAACTCATGTCCGTGTTGATTGACTGATTTATCGATTATGGTCCGTTTCGGTATTGTGTCGATATCATTAATTATGTCCGATAATGATCCAATACGGGAATTAAAGTCTGCAGCAATAAAGATACTGTCAGAATCACAGTTCATATACACTTGGGCGAGTAGATGAGAGTAGAAGCCTTGGGCGTCACGACCTCGAGTAGAGTTTTCTGGGGGTAGATAGCAAGAATATACCACAAAAACATATTCCGAAGTTTTATGCACAAATTGAATACCTAATATTCCATCATAAGTTTTATCAATTATGTGTATATCAAAATTTTCACAAACGCGACTATGAACTAAAATTCCAACACCACCAGACGGTTTAGGAGCGTTTCTATGTATTTCGATACGATTGAATCCATACCAAGTATAGTCAGGCACATTAATAACAGATTGATTAGCAAGGTGTGTTTCACATATAGAGATAATATCTGCATTTAAGGATGTAACAAGATTTTGACGTAATAAGTTATTTTCATTTGTCCAACCACAAACATTAAGATGAGCAATTTTAATAGAAGATTCATTAGGACGGGGTGAATCCTAGTCGGCCATTGGTTCGTTTTGCTGATGAGGGGCGCGAGCTTTAATGCGACCGTTTGCGTCGACGCGTAACGAATGTCCCTGGGGTTGTTCGCGGAGTAGTGTCCTGGCGTTGAGTTCAATCAGTCTTTCGGCGTGAGATTTACTACTTTTTAAGTATACTCTCTTGAATATATCTGAGTTTTCAAGCTTCTTTTTATTCCTAAGCACAAGTATTTTTTCATCTAAGTTTCAAAACTGATTTTAACTAATGGTGGTCGGTTGTTAAATCTCGCACTAACTCTCGCTGCTCCTGTTACTAATACATTGGACGAGACTTCGTCACCAAGGCAACGTATGATGTCTTCCGCTTTACTGATCAGGTCCTCGCCTTCGGTCATCGGTAATCCGCTGGCAATTATGGTCAAATCATGGTTGTTTAGGGGATTAGATTGACTATGGGTCCCGTTACTTGTATTAGTGTTGGTACCTGAGGGCATATTCTCACCTGACTCGATCGTGTCAAGCCTATTCTGCATGGACTGAACTGTTGTCAATATTTGGTCAATACGGTTGCTTTCCCTGCTCAAATCCATTGACAATTCATCCCGTAAGGCCCTGACTTTTGTGTCAATATTTTCAATCAACTCTGTTTTAAATTTATCCAGCTTCGATTCAAACATACGTTTCATGCCATCTTGACTTTTTTTAAGGTCACACACAGCTGTAATGAGTGTATCTAGTTTTTGCGACATGCAACTATCACTTGGTCCACCAGCCGCCATATTTGAAAATGTTTCACTTTCTGTATCAATAATGGCGGGTTGATTATGAATCGTACCACATTCTACTCTGGGGATCACAAAATCAGTGTCACTATCACAAAAGCTAACATCAGTCTCATATAAGATTGAATTAGTGTCTCTTAAAATGTCACTTACATGTTTTTCGACCGATATATCCTCCGACGGGCCTCCAAATTTAGTGTGTTTACTAGCGTTCAATATATCCTCAGATTCACTACCACTACTTCCTCTATTCTTCCTTTTTTCGAACGTTTTTTTTTCTCACCATGTTACACTTGATCACTTTCCTCAGTTTTAAAGCACATTTTCACTAGTTTAATATCCCAAATTATGCATTTTTATCCATTTATTTGATAATTTTCACGGAGTGCCAATTTTTCGTGTGCGCTCGATAAGATCACGTGACTATATATATATTTATGGCAAGCCGTTTTCACATTTAATCACTATTTAGCGATATCGCTAAGTCAATTACCGATATCGCTAATTAAGTTACCGATATCTCTAATTCAATTACTGACAACCTAACTTAATTAGCGATATCACTAATTCAATTACAGATATCGCTAATTCTATTTTTCAATACCGCTAAATTAATTAGTGATATCGCGACTCAGTATCAGTTATCGCATGTCGTCTGATTACTGTCTATCATCCAAAGTCGTATGATATATTCAATACAGGAAAACGAAAGTGTACTGATATTTCGTATAACGGCATACTTTTCAAAAAGTGTGCCGTTATACCAAATATCAAACAAGGGTAGCGATAAAACAGTTATAGAATATCCAACTTGGTGTTACACGCATATATCATGAAAATATATCGGTTAACGGCTCGATATAGTTCATGAAATATGCTCGTAACACCTTGTTGGAAATTCTATAACTACTACATAACAACAAATAATTTTCATTTCTGGATATTGCTTATTGAATTTTTTATATCGCTTATTTAATTTTTGATATCACTGATTATAATACTGATATAAACAATTGTATTGGAGAATATACATATTTGAAATATCGAATTGAACGAATTTGCGATATCAGTAATTCAATTTCGATTTCAAAAAATAATTTCTTGATATCGCTAATGCAACATTCAAGAATCGCACTGAACGTTCCCTTTTATAGGTGTCATTGCACCATTTATTTTACTTCTTCATTTTATATAGGAGACAAAGAGACAAAACAGAAGAACATTTTAAAACACATATCAATCAGACGATCGAGCGGTCGCCAATATAAAAATGCAATAAAACAAGGGGTCAAAATTGTATCATATAGGAAAAAAACAATATGTTGAATGACGTCACGTTCTATATTAAATATCTCAAACACTAATAAATATTCCAAATACATCTTTCGGATGAATTCAAGGTATCAATAACAAAAAGCAATGAAAAGTGTGCTAGTGTCACTAGTAAGGCAGGGAAACGTCTTTCATTAGGCACATACACCACGGAGGCACGTAATTGCGCATTATAGCTTTTCATTCCCACAATTCAACAGTGTTGGCTGCTGATCCCCGCCATGTTGAATTGTGGGCGAGACTGGTACCATTTTGAAGCAGGGCCAATATTTTTTAAAAAGGGAGAAGTCCATAAACACCTTTACCTCATCAACCTGATCCCCGCCATGTTGAATTGTGGGCGAGACTGGTACCATTTTGAAGCAGGGCCAATATTTTTTAAAAAGGGAGAAGTCCATAAACACCTTTACCTCATCAATAGCGATATCGATATCAAAAACTGAATTATTGATATCAATAAAAAAAATCATGTTTTTCATGTTTTGATATCTCAAGTCATTTTTTAATATCGGTATTGGAATTAACGATATCAAAAATTGAATTAATGGTATCAAACATTGAATTAGCGATATCAACAATTCAATTCTCGATATCGAAATTGATGTTATTTAGCGATGTAAAGAACTAAAATAACTGACATCGCTTAAAGAATTAGCCGGATAACGATAAATGAGTTTTTGAGTACTTGAATTTGTGATATCGTTAATTGAATAAATTAACACAATATCGCTAAATATTGATTAAATGTGAAAACGGCTTGCCATATATATTGCAACTTCTATCAAATGCATACATAATTTTTTTCGTGAACTGTGAGTTACATACATCTATATCTATACATTTCCAACCTCACCCTACCTTCCCCTATCCTCCATACCATCTCAATTCAATAGGCTGAAAATAAGTTTGATGGTACAATGGCGGTGGTACGATGACGATTATACGGTGCTGAGATTTCCCTAGCGGAACACTATATGGAACAAATATTTGCGTAGTTTCGGGTCATTTAAGGCGGGACCACGTAATGTTAGGGAACCATCACATGTGCATTCTTCATTCACCACAATGCAAATATATATATTTCGATACAATATTATTCAAATGATTGTTTTTTTCCAAAAATGACAAAATATAGAAACGTATATTTGCGTAGTTCCATGTTATATATATATGCTTAGTTTCGGAATCGAAAGAACGAATACCGAAATAGATATATGCTTTGTGTCGGGGCCCAACAAACAAACGAACGATAGAACGAAACATTCACCGCAAAATAACAAAACATCCACTGAAATGGGTCACAGAAATTACTGTTAAAGTACAAGGTCAAAAATAGTAGTTTTATATATGATTTTGATATTCATATTAAATGAATCAATCTCTGTCAGTTATAAACCATTTGATTACCTCCACACTTATGAACAAAATTTACCGCTATTTAAAATCATCTTGGCTTTAGTAATCATCCAAACCTAAGTCGCATGCGAACTGGAACGCAAAAGAACGAAATAACGAAATATGTATTTGCGTACAACTAACTATTCACCTCGAAAGAAAAAAAACTTAACCGAAAAATGATATTTCTTTCTGTTTTGTGTGACTGCTTTGTTATTTCGTTCTTTCAAAAGAGAAAAGACGCAAATATATGTTTCGTTAATTCGTTCACACTGAAAGAGCGAACATACGCAAATGGCAGAAATCAGCCACCATAGATGTGAGTTAAGTTAAAGCACGCTGTGGATAGTTCTGTCTTTTTGGTGAAGCGCATGGCCAATCCTTGTGACAACTATGTCCATGGACAACAGACAGCGAAGCTAAATATTATTATATGTGAAAATGTCAATCTGAAAGGATACTTGTAAGCCACTACAAGTTTGAAATAAAACAATATTTTTCCAATGACACTTTTGTGCCGACTCATAACTTTATAGACTACATATATGTTTTTCTTATACTGATAAGACAACATAACTATTCAAACCATAAGAGATTTTGTTATCTTGTAACTGTTGAAACAAGCATGGGCAAGACATTCCCTAGGATACATAATACATATTGATTACAGGGAAAAAGCATGTACTAAGGGCACTTTACTACGAGCGTGATGGTTAAATCCGTCCCAACAAAATTATTTCAGTCATTTTTATTGTAGTCATTTTTATTGTAGTTTGTAGACCTTCTACATCGATTTGACACCTTCAATTGTTAAATAACCGCCTTACAGAAAAAGGGGGCACAAAGTAAATCCATTTAATACGTTTCTGTTTAGTAACAAATACGCTATAAGACAATGTAGATTAACAGATTATACTCAATAAACACGGCAAGTACTGAATAATAAATGTTTCTGATCACTATGAAGTTCAAACAGCTCTGGGGGCCATATATTTGCGAAGCTCTCCTCTCATCAAATGCGTGTTTGGGTAAATGACTGTACCAGCGATTTTGGACTATGATGTATGTGGTGCATGGAAAGTGTTCCGATATTCAGTGCGGAAAAGATAGATGGATAGATTTATTTTAGTATAAAAAAAGCATAGCATGGTATAAAATCACATTTGTATAAGTCCATGGCATGCTCATCAAATACTAAGGATAACACACACAAGCGAATGTGAATGTGAAAGAGCATCAATAAAAGGTACCAGAACCTGTCATAGAAGAGAGCTCATGCATATGTGTCTTTCAGCAAACATGCAATGATTACTAAATCCTACAAAAAATACTTCCATGCTTGAATTAAGACAGCACAGGTCAACTCTGTGTAACAGAGTTCTCAATGCACTGCTGGCAGTAACAATGCAGGGCCCACCTCCATCAGTTTGAATATGACAGGGCACTGGAAGAACATCGTCGAAACCCACGTTTGATTGATTACGTTATACTCCATGTGATGGTGGAGAGTAACGGAACAAATCACACGGGGGTATCCGACGATGTGGAAGAATGGCACATGGCCAGACCAAGAAGGTCAAGCATCTGAATAGGAACTGCTAGCTAATATGTACAAGTCAACACATTGAATGGGCTAAATTGTGTTGGATTTATTTGAGTGCTAAGGTTATATTTTTTAAGTATTATCAAATGTGCTGTTTTATTTCCAGGGATGAATATAGTTGATGGTATTATATGTGTGCATGATGTGTTGATGTATATGTTGTATTATTGTGTATAAACTTATAATAAATCTTTGTATGTTTTCTTCTTTATCGTGTATTAAAACATGGATTATTTATTATTGTTTACTGTATGTATTTCAGATGCTGCAGGTTGTGTTGATGTGTGTTGTATTATTGTGTATGTATTATTGTGTATGAACATATTTTAGTTAATATTTTTATGAGTTTTTTTTTTAAATAAAAGTCTTAAAACATGGATTATTTATTATATTGTTTATTATCATAAATATATAATTATATATGGCTTCCTAACATCACTTATATCACACATAAGAGTGCCTCACCGTCAATACAGGCAGTTACTAAAAGCCAAAACAATCGAACAAAGGAGGGGGTTTCCCCCTCCCGTACCCTCCCCAGCACGCGCTAAATGCCACTATGCTTGAAAATAATCCTGTGGAGAACCCTGCATGGGTCTTAATGGATATAAGTAAAACAATATGCCATGTCAATAGGCAACAACTTGTGTCCCATATTTAATGACTGATCCTGCAATAGTTTCTGTTAAGGCGTCTATTGTTACTTCGAAAACATATTGACATAATCGTGATTTGCGTTATGCTGAGGTTACTTCATGATTTTGAACAAATAACTGTAGTTTTAAAATATCGTTAAGTTTAGGTCCTTATAAAGGGAATCCTTGGAAGCAACAAACACAAACAAGAAAGAACGTAGCAGACACGATTTCATTGAGTCTGTTCATGAGATGTAATGTGGGGTGAAAACCTCTCACGATTCCCAACACCAGACTAATCGATGTTCCACACTATAGCCACACAGCTGCGGATTAATTATTCCAAACGATTTGTATGTAATAGCACTACCGATTTGTATTCGGGGTGACATTTTACTGCCGCCACACAGCACTAAACAAACGCTAGTGTGAATGTCAATACAAACTGAGTCTTTTTCAATACGTCATGCTCAAAGAGGTAATATTTGGGTCAAGCGGATCGTCGGCCATGCTTTTTAGAGGAGCAAACCATACATTGACGGATTGTGAGGCTCGAAAGTGGCCGATTGAAGACGTTTTGCTTCCGGTAAAAACGTCAAATACAAGCGTGTACATCTCTGTTTAGTGATGTACTTCTTAATATGAAATTTCCCGTATTGAATATGTTTTCGGTTCAAAATCGGTCTCTGGATCTGGTGAAAAGCACAATAAATTGTTACGTTTTATAATGACAAGTTCAATGAACATCGTCCTTACGAGCAAGTTAATTGTTTGTTAAAAAACGCAACCACGTGAGATAGTATATACTATGACTGATTAATTTAAGTATATGATTAAATATTGTTAAAAACAAATATATATATTGACATGAACAGCTGAAAGACTGAGAGTAATATATTGGGCAACTGCAGACACACCATTGTATTTCTTCTCTTCCAAAATCAACGAAAATAGATAGTAAATCAAATGTGTGTTTCCTCTTTAACACGATCACGCATAAGCCTCAGCCCATTTAAAGCTAGAGACCCTGTATTTAAATCTCTTAGTTCTTTGAAGGCGTGACTTTATTTAAAACTTCATGTTCACCAGCTCATGGCGACATCGGGTATTCAAATTTAACGCAGGACATCATTTACTATATAGACACCGAGCAGACAAGTAGCAATATGATTTACAAGAAAAGTTTGCCACGTTCGTGAATCGAGCACACGACATTTTTAATTACAGTCCAACGTTCTAACCGCTAAGTTATGGTGACATCTTGAAATCATGGTATATTTAATAACATATATTATGATGCATTCTTACTTAACATATTTGAACGACCTTCAAGATGTATCAATATATACTTCATCATCTCGCACATGTAAGTAACCATTGCGTGGTGTAATACTGTTTATCAGCAATTTAACTAAGATTCCACCTCAAAGCTTTAATCTCGATTTTTTTAGCGAATGATAAGTTTGTGCGCGTGTGTGTGTACTGAAGTTATTATGTTATGATATTTATTGTAAGAAATGCTACAAAATAGCAACAAGGGTCCGTGGTGTAGTGGTGAAATCGTCATAATACAAATAAACTGCAAAGTCCCTGGTTCAAATACCGTTTCCGGCATCTATGCTTTTTTTATGAACTAAATTTGGAAGCCGTATATTATCGATTTTTTCTTTACGAAGGCTAATTGAAATGTGCTATTTTACGCATCGATTTCTGGCTTATATACCGACTTTTTTGGACGTCTGTCGAATTGAAACTACTTCACCCGTGACTTATTCATATTCATGAGATGGTATCAGTTTAAGTATAGCGTCAGTAGCTTTAAACAAACATTATGAAGTGTATTGTCTTAAAAATCAAACATAAGAAACAAGAGTACTAACGGCTGATAGTAGAGCAAATAAAACTAGAACGAATTCGATGGAACGGGCGTCGTAAAATACCCACGTTATATTCACACAGGTCAAAACTCCCATCCCCGCCCACCCCACCCTACCCCACCCCCATACACAGCCCCACAGTATATACAATGTAATCCCTTCATCAAAATGTTCATTTGAAAAATAATTGTTAAATAAATTGACCCCCTGTTACCCTCCACCATCCACCTACTCCAACCCGAACCCCAGGGAAGACGTCCTAGTTTTAAATAATAAATCATTTGTCATGCTGTGTATCTATTTGTTAGATGATTATTATACCAATTAATGTGCAAAAGTATGAACAAATTACACCGTAATTGCATTATTAGTGTATTTGATGCCCCTTCCTCCAGGCACAACTATAACAGAGGAGGAAACAAATGTATACAGTATAATCCCATCATCATGTTTCATTTGAGACATAATTATATAAAAAAAATAATCTAAATCCCCCCACACACACTACCTCCCCCATCAACCTCCCCCCCCCCCCCCCCCCCCCCCGCCGCCCCTCTCCGCGGACCCCCGGGAAAACGGTCCGATATAATAAAACTAATAAAATCATTTAATATGTTGCTTATCTTTTATAGACGTTTACATACACCAAGTTATGTGCAAGAATATGGAAAAATGACAGTGTAATTGAAATTTTGTGTATTTGATCTTTTGACCCCACTGAGGGACCCTGGGTTCAGAGCCATCATCATAATGTTTCATTTGAGACATAACTACAAAAAAAAAAGTGAAACAAATGACCCCAAATCCCGCCCGCCCCACCCACCCGGGGCCACAGGGCAGACGTTCGAGTTTGCAGAATATAAAAATCGTTTGATATGTTGTTTATCTTTTATAGACGATTACATAAACCAAGTTATGTGCAAAATATGAAAAAATGACTGTAATTGAATTTTTAGTTTATTTGACCTTTGGACCTCCTCCCCATGAGGGCCCCTGGGCTTGGAGCCAAACATAATAGTGCTCTTGCCGTCATCATTTGGTGATGTCATACCCTAAGTTTGGCTGAATTCCGTTAAGCGGTTTAGGAGGAGATGCGGTAACGGACAGACGGACGGACAGACGGACAAACGGAGGCGATTTTAATATAACCTTTTTTTTCCAAAAACGTGGGTATAACAAAGGTACTTCTATTGAGTAGAATATAAATGATGCAATACCCTGCGCTCTCGTTTGTTGAATGAATAAATAGAATGGGGTGGTACGCACCGTTCACATATCAGGATAGGTCGAGCAACCTCAGAGTAAAATGGAATGAAGTACGCAGTTTTTCATCAGTACTTTACAGTAATAATTACCTGTTATTTTAGTTACTTGTTTCGTTTCTATTCATAATATAGTCAATGTAAAGCAATGTTACTGTCAGCGGCCTTCTTGGATGATGCACATCAAATATGATGACATTGTTTACTAGTTATGTTCAATCTAAATTACCAGGTGAAAATGCAAAAGAAAATGTTCTTACAAAAAGAAGGCGGTACATTTATTTACCTGCTAGATACATAAGAGTATGTGTCCTTTTACCGAATATATTGCTAATAAGTAATTTAAGACTGACTTACGCCGTTTAAAGAGTTTCAGAAAAAACACCATGAGTTAACAGAGATCGTTCATTTCTTAGACAGACACCTTTAACGTTAATGCAATTGTCACAGACACTAGTTACTTATACATCCTCCAAGGTATTGAAATATATATAAATCTTCAGCATATCATTATTTTGTTCCATAACTTGTTTTTATTGCTTCAAATGCTTAAAGAAACATTGTCATATTTCATATTTGGACAATATTTCATTAGACACTTTAATATTTATATCCCAATCGTTAACTACATAACACACTACATGTACCCATTACACACACTTCAAATCGTCGGCAATCAGTAATATCTGTTGACTTTTCCTATTTCTGTTTTTGAAGCAATGTATGCGTTTCTTGTCATGTGTATGTCTTTAAAAATAGACTGCATAGAAAATATGTCTTTTTTTTACTAATATTAATGCTCCCCCAAAGGAAAACGTATAATTGCATATACTCCATCTGTCCTTCCGGATTTTTTTCCGGACCATAACTGACAAACGACATATGGGACTGCAGTGAAACTTTACACAACGACAGAGGACAATGAGAGCAATTGCAGAGCGCAAGAACAACCATAACTCTATCTTCCTTCAAATTTTAGTTATACTCTATGCAGTTTTAAACTCGCAGCTCTCTTTCTAAGTTCGGTAAAGGCCCCTTTACACAAGGCTGCGACCTTTGTGCCCCCTTTGAGCGACCAAAAAATGGCCAGGACGCTCAAGGGTCGCCTAAACCCAGAAAATCATGTTTCTATGTAACTGCTCCAGCGATCCTTGTGCCTCCCTTGAACCACCAAAAATGCAATTTTCGGGCATTTTCATGGCGATCTACGAACGACCTGTGCGTCCACTGAGCCACCTGCCTGCCTCCCCTGTGCTCCCTCTGTGCAACCTACGGCAACCAACGCGATTATAGGCTACATAGGCGACCCCGAGCAATGTTTGGGCAACCATTGAGCCTCCGCTGTGCCTCCTCTTTGCCTCGTCTGTGCCATCATCGACGACCAACGGCAACTAACGGCGATCACTGGACGACCATTCAGCCAAATATTTTTTGCAGCAGAACGTATCTATTACCTGGCGACCATTGTGCGACAACTGTGCCTCCATTCTGCAACCACGATAATGCTTGTGCCTCCCTTTTGCCTCCTTTGAGCCACCTTTCTGCAACCAACCTCTTCGGCGACCTTTGTGCGACTGTTTTGAACATGTTCAAAAATTCACGTTTTAATGGGGCCTTTACACAGGATGGCGACCTTTGTGCCTCCCGTGTGCGACCATAAAATTTGCCAGGTCGTCGTTGGAGGCTCAAAGGAGGCAGAATGGTTGCCTAGGTCGTTCAAAGGTGGTACACAGGAGGTTCAGACATCGCCACGGACGCCATGGTCGCCGTGAATGTTTGAACATGTTCAAAACAGTCGCACAAAGGTCGCCGAGGAGGTTGGTTGCTCAAAGGTGGCACAAAGGAGGCAGAAGGGAGGCACAAGCATTACCGTGGTTGCAGAATGGAGGCACAGTTGTCGCACAATGGTCGCCAGGTAATAGATGCGTTCGGCTGCAAATTTTTCCGTCAATCTGGGCGATGCTTGTGCCTCCCTTGTGCCTCCTTTGGACGACCAATAGCGTGCATTGAACGATGACTGTGGCGACCGCTGTGCCTCCATTCGGCGACCACGGCAACCATTGAGCCACCATCTGCCTCCCTTCTGCCTCCTTTGAGCTACCTGTAGTGCCTCATGAGCGTGCCTATAAATAGAGGGCTGGTACCGGCAGTGTTTCATTGTGTTTGCAGACGCTGAATGGTGAACAACTCGACTCAAATGCTTGGTGACCTTGTAAGATGGCAGTATGCAAGAGGAGTTGGTTGTTCATCCTAAAATCTTTATCTTCTGGAGATGTTCTCACTTTGGCAGCTAGGATGAAAGTGAGGGAAAAGCGCCAGAATCAAGGCATATATATACCCAGGCACTCCAGGTTGCCCAGCAGTCGCCAGGGGTCGCCCAAACAATGCTCAAGTGTCGCCTAGGAGGCAGAAGCATGGCTGAATGGTCGTCCAGTGATCGCCGTTAGTTGCCGTTAGTTGCCGTTGGTCGCCGATGATGGCACAGAGGAGGCTCAATGGTTGCCCAAACATTACTCGGGGGCCGCCTATGTAGCCTATAATCGCGTTGGTTGCCGTAGGTTGCACAGGGGAAGCACAGGGGAGGCAGGCAGGTGGCTCAGTGGACGCACAGGTCGTTCGTAGATCGCCATGAAAATTCCCGAAAATTGCATTGTTGGTGGTTCAAGGGAGGCACAAGGATCGCTGGAGCAGTTACATAGTAACATGATTTTCTGGGTTTAGGCGACCATTGAGCGTCCTGGCCATTTTTTGGTCGCTCAAAGGTGGCACAAAGGTCGCAGCCCTGTGTAAAGGGGCCTTAAGCGTCGTGAATCCGACTTGTGATAATATGTTTTATTAAACTACCAATTTAAGCTTGACACTTGAGTCGCATTTGACCAATTTCTTCTCACGTGTGAATGTGTCATTTTTAGCTCTACAGGCCGAAGACCGGCAGAGCTTATGAAATGCCGAGTTGTCCGCCGTCCGTCGTCCGCCCGTCGTCAACCTTCGTCTCGTTAAGACGATATGGCCTTCATTTTTCATCCAATCGTTACCAAACTTCACCAGATTTTTAATATCAATGCAAGTTTGAAAACCAGCCAGATCAGTCAAGTAACAGCGGAGTTATGGCCTTTGATTTAGTTAAAAATGTTATATGTTGCATCGTTAAGACGATAGGGCCTACATTTTTCATCCGATCGTTACCAAACTTTACCAGATCGTTTATTTTTTATGACCGCTCGGACAAGTTTGAAAACCAACCAGATCGGACCAGTAACAGCGGAGTTATGGCCATTGATTTAGTTAAAAATGCTATATTTTGCCTCGTTTACACTATAGAGCCTGCAGTTTTATCAAATTTTAGCAGATTGTTGATATCACTGAAATCTTGGACAAGTTCGAAAACCGGATGGATTGGACCATTTACACCGGAGTTATTGCCTTGGATTTTATAAGATATGCTATGTTTTGGCCTCGTTTACACAATAGGGCCATCTTTCTTCATCGAATCTTTTCCAAAGTTTACATGATTGCTGATGCGAAGATTTTGAAAAACAACCAGATCGGACTAGTAACACAATAGTAATGGCCCATGATTTAGTTAAAAGTGCTGTATTTTGCCTCGTTAAAGACGACAGGGCCTTCAAATTTCATCCGATCTTTTCCAAACTTTACCAGATTGTTACTATTAATGAACGCTTAGACAAAACCACCCAAATCGGATTAGTAACACCGGAGGTAAGGCCCTTGATTCAGTAAAAAAGAAATCATTTATGTTGCCTCATTAAGACGAATGGGCTTTTATTTGGCCGGATTTCAGTGACACCTTGCAGGGAGGATCAGTACCAAGCTAGATGTATATAATTTATAGTCACCGTGCTCCGGTTGAATGAGTTTGGCGGAGTTATGGCCGCTTAACGGTTTTAATACACAAATTTTGCCCTGACTATTCTCCTGAACCACTGGCCAGATTTAAACGAAACTGTTTAGGGATAAACAGTTCCAACAGTTCCAGGTCTGGTTGTGCATATAATCACAGTGTTCCGGTTGAACGATGTTTGGCCCTTTAAAGGTTTTAATACACAAACGTTGTCTGGACTAGTCCTCCTGAACCCCTTGCCGGATTTCAATGAAACTTTGCACGGATAATATTTTTGACGGAGTTATTGCCCTTTAAATATTTTCGATACACACATGTTTAGGGCTAACTTTCCTGAACCAATGGCCGGATTTCAACGAAACTTGACAAGGACGGTCAGTATCAAGCCTAGTTGTGCATATCATCGCCATATTCCGGTTGAGTGTGTTATGGTCCTTTAACGCGTTTAATACACAAACTTTGTCCCAACTAATTTCCTGATCCCCTGATCAGATTTCAACGAATCTTGGCAGGGATGATCAGTACCAGGCCTAGTTGCGCATCTCATTGCCGTGTCCAAGTTGAATGCATTTTAGCAAAGTTATGACCTCTTAAATGTTTTAATACACTAATATTGTACATACTAGTTATCCTGAACCTCTGACCGGATTTCAACGAAACTTGGCAGAGTTGCGTATATCATCGCCATGTTTCGGTTGAATGGTTTTTGATAGAGTAATGGCCCCTTATACATAAACTTTATCTTTAGCAAGTAAAGAGTTCACATGCCCTCTTGGGCATCTTGTTATCATTTAATACCGTATTATTGTTAGTGGGTCTTAGTTAAGTTTAGTTGATCTCGTGTTTACAAATACCTCTGTTAAACAGATATTGCTATAAACGGACATCCTAAGATTATATATTTACATATATTACCTGTATTTATTACGTATACATGTGTTGCACTTAATACTGACATTCCTGTAATGTTGTAATAGTTAGTGTTTAAGATTGTTCTAAGTAAACAAGGAGGCAACGGGGGGTGTTCACTTCGTTTAAAATACCGGTACATTATTATTGGATTTGCGTTAAGATTGATAACAGTCAATTGAATATATATCCGCTACCATACACACCACGGAAGATAATGGTACAACCCTCTTTCAAGATAACATATGACAAAACGTTATGATATAACAGACCTCTCAGACAGTTTTGATACTTTATACGTAAATGTGTCTGTATGAAACGTTTATAAAGTATTTATTCAGTTACTTTTTAAAAAAGACATTTTGTTTTCGGCATTGGAAGACACAAATAGGGGCTTTTGAATAAATAATCCTTAACTTAATTGTTTATGTTTAATCGCCCGGTCGGCGTCTTAAGTTTTAATATTTTTGTTAAAGTTAATGATATTCTCTCCAAACAAGCCGGCACAAATGACACAACTTAACTTTATTTTCATTGCTTCAAATAATCACGAGACCATCGTGATGCGTTTTTCAAAATATGTATGGACATTTGTTTTGTCATCTAATTGAATGTAGGAGTATGGACACATGCTTGTTTAAAACGTTTCACTGTTTTATTAGCTGTTATAAGAAAGCAAACGATTTTATTTATGACGCATTTTTTTTAAATAATTTTTATCGTTCCATTTCATTTAAAAGCAGACGGGAATTCAATACTCATGTTTGTTTATCTTGCGCACTTACGAAAGAAGAGTATGATAATGGACCTTTGGAAACAGCCGAGCACGACACATACGAAATACTGCAGTCTCGGTTTTATTTAGACTGTTCATGAGCGGTAGTGAAATATGCTAGCTACCGCTCACGCCCTCTAGCCCCTGTTTGAGCAGAACTCAATATTAATAAAATCAATAGTACAAAATTTTAACCATCCCGAAGATGGCATGCATATGGCGGTGGACATCGGGTTTATGGCTTCCCCATGTCGTACGGCGTATGGTCCCAGTATCTAATAAAAATTAAATGCCCCGAAGAGCGAAATAAACATAATGGAATATTGTTGAGAGCAGCGGTTATGAAGCCTGCGTATCACAAGTAACAGCCAAAATACTAAATTAAAAAGCAGATAACATATCCTATAAGTGGTTAAACAATACCCAGAGCCTTTTATCGGCCGGAGTAGTGGAACCACCGAATCAAAAATAA
This sequence comes from Cyrtodaria siliqua, assembly GCA_037043455.1. Classification (NCBI taxonomy): domain Eukaryota; kingdom Metazoa; phylum Mollusca; class Bivalvia; order Adapedonta; family Hiatellidae; genus Cyrtodaria; species Cyrtodaria siliqua. The sequence continues at coordinate 29,050 of JAWPHD010002672.1, read as the reverse complement.
AGTAAGAAAACAAAAGAAATTGGAAATGTACCACCGATAACTAAATAAAAGTAACGGGCTCAGCGATCTCCAAAGATCGAATGAATAACAGTACTGATTGCAAGCGCGGGGAGACGTTTTACTGCCGCCACACTGCACAAGCAACGCCACTGTGCTATAAAAAAGAGTACGAACTTACATTTCATACGAAGGACTTCTCCCTGTTGTTTTATAAAATACACGATAAACTCGTAAATAAAATTTGAAGTTATTATTTTGTTTTACGAGTGTATTGACATATTAAGGTCTTTACTCCTAAATACAGACAGTAAGCGAATGTCTTCTAACCTAGCATTAGTGTGACATTCTTACGATATAAGTGTTTGTGTTACACAGCTCAATTATGTATGCACCAAAAGAACAAGAACACCACTAAATTACACATACTTAAATGAGGCATTGTATCGAAAAATACAATAACAAAATAAAGTTTCTTATTTAATTCAAATATGTATTCTTGTCTATTCAAATGCTGCGGGTAATAAGTGATATTTTATATCAGGTATAAGTGTTTATTTTGAAGTATTATCACGATAAGTGCTGTTCTGTATACTAAATTCAATTAAACTATTTTAGGAATCATATAGGTCGAAATAATCATTTCTTTGATTGTTTATAGATACAAGCAAATTCTACGAGTGTTTTGACAAAGGTCTGTCATGTTACTACATGTAACATTAAAAAGAAGTGTGTCAATTGATATATTGGCACCAATGGTTAGCTTCGACTCGTAATTTAGCTTCAATCCGGAGTTCTTTCTGTTGGAATTATAACCTTCAGTATTTTTTGTCATTCGCACTTGCGTCCATTCGTTTAGTGCAATCAGTAGTGTTATAACTTGTGTGTGTGTGTGTGTGTGTGTGTGTGTGTGTGTACGTGTGCGTGTGTGTGTGTGTATGTGTGTGTGTTTGTGTGTTTGTGTATGTGTGTGCGTGTGCGTTTGCGTGTATATGTGTGTGAGTGTGTGTTTGTGTGTGTGTGTGTGTGTGTGTGTGTGTGTTCGAGACCTGTCATTGTGGCTTAAACGTAAAATACAAATTAAACCATTGCCCATTGCATTACCACTCATGGACAGATTCAACATATCTTAATCTGCCACATTTTTCTCTTGTTTGCTTTCGTTGTTTCATATGGATCCCTTTTATTAGTATGTACTTAATTCTCAAAACTTGCGATTCAGAGTCCATAACATGAACTATTCAATAATTCATTATCGTTTACTCCACCGTGTTTCTTCATTAAGTTCAGACTACATTGTATAATTTGCCCGTTTCATAAATATACGCTATAACATTCATGATGTTTCTGCATTTGATCGAGCCGAAACCGTGTCCATGTATGTTGGTTTCAAGTGTTAATAAGATGGTCAATGTATTTGGCCAAGATTTTAAAAATAGGACCTGTGACATAGGTACCTGACATTATAAACAGGACTCCTGTGTGTCATCCAGAAACCTTCTTTCTCATATTTATATATTATTCTTAAGTTTTATACAAATAAGGAATAAGTTAGGACACAGTTGTATGTTTATATGTTCACTACACATATTTAGTTCAATAGAACATTATAAACTGACAAAACAAGGAACAATAAATACATTATATGCTTTTTATAGTGTTTTGCATAGTACTGACAAAACAGCTGTCGCGCCAAGTAGATTCCACAGTAGTATAACAAAACAGCAAAAAAACAAAAACAAAAACAAAAACGTATATGAAGATATATTACATGTACTTAATTTCAAAATGAATTGCAAAATGTTGGATTATATATTTTGTAACATGTCTGATTCTTAAACCGAAATGTATTCGAATGCACATTTAACATGTTTAACATTAGAAACCAAGATGCATACTTTGAAAGTTGTCGGTTAGCATATTGTGTCCCCAAATATGAAAATACGGTTGTTTTACTCTCTACTGAGTTAAAAGGACGCATGGCAATCTTGATTTTTTTAAACTCACTGCGTCCCATTAGTTTTTCTACATAACTTGCACTTGTTCAATCATTAAAATATTAAAAATAAAAATGGTTTTGTATTTTATTTACTGTTGATAGTATTGCACCAATAATATATTTAGACCTATGGTAGAATAAGATGACAAAATAGGAACTCGATCTTTTATTTAATTAAATGCAAGCGAGTTTAAAGTCAACATGATACTGGATAAACAAACTCAGACACTATTTTCAATGATTAAACAAAACCTCCAGGATTGCCGTGTGTTTGTATATATATGTCTGATGTTTCTGTAAAACAAAGGAATAATTCATTGAATTGGTACAATTGAGTAATGTAATGAAAGAGAACGGAATTCGTTCCAAACCTCAGAGTAGAGCATACACTATAAGGAATGTGTCATATTACATCGAGATGGGAACCAGCTGTATTATTAGGAATGTCATATTAAATCGAGATGGGAACCAGCCGCATTATGAGGAATGTGTCATATTACATCGATATGGAAACCAGCTGCATTATGAGGAATGTGTCATGTTACATCGAGACGGGAACCAGCTGCCTTTTGAGGAATGTGTCATATTACATCGATATGGAAACCAGCTGCATTATTTTTTTAAACATATTTAATTTTACATCGATTGCGAAACAAGTTCTTGCAACTTAGATTAATCACTCTCGATGGCTTCCTGGGTAGAACCAGTACTAAGCAATGTGGATTAATTATCTTGATAAAGGATAAATAACGTGGCCGCGACGGAGGATCGAACCCACGACCTCTCGATCAGGAGTTCGGCGCTCTACCACTGGACCAGCTGCATTATGAGGAATGTGTCATATTACATCGAGATGGCAGCACGCTGCATTATGAGAAATGTGTCACATTATATCTACATGGGAACCAGCTGCATTATGAGGAATATGTCATATTACATCGAGACGGGAACCAGCTGCATTATGAGGAATGTGTCATATTACATCGATATTGAAACCAGCTTACAACGAGACGGGAACCAGCTGCATTATGAGGAATGTGTCATATTACATCGATATGGAAACCAGCTGCATTATGAGGAATATGTCATATTACATCGAAATGGCAGCATGCTGCATTATGAGAAATGTGTTACCTTACATCTACATGGGAACCAGCTGCATTATGAGGAATAGGTCATATTACATCGAGACGGGAACCAGCTGCATTATGAGGAATATGTCGTATATTACATCGAGACGGGAACCAGCTACATGATGAGGAATTGTTCGTATTACTTCGAGACGAGAACCGTCTGCATTATGAGGAATATGTCATATCACTTCTAGATGAGAACCAGCTGCATTTTGAGAAATATGTCATATTACGTCGAGATAGGAACCAGCTGCATTATGAGGAATATTTCATATTACATCGAGATAGGAACCAGCTGCATGATGAGGAAATAGAGATTATTTAAATGCTGGGATCGATTATAGGGAAATCCTTCAGACCTGTGTTTTTTTTTCACGAACGAGTGTATGCAAGTGAGTGAAAAAACAAAACGCGTCTACCATCGAGTGAAGGATTTCCCTTTAATCGAACACAGCAGTTAAATAATCCGTTTATTACATTTTAAATCAGTTTGTGCATAATCTTAACCGAAATTCTTCGCTTTATTGAACGTTATCGGCGGATGACGTCGACGTCAGCACCAGTGTATTGACGTCATAACTCAGTGTCACAGTTAGTTATTTTTGTGTTCGGAATTATTAATATTTAGCCATTATGAATATTCTATCACTGAGAAATCCCAATATTTCACCCATAGAAATGTAATAATATGTCATATTACATCGAGATGACTTGTTTAATCATTCATAGTGTATTTTAAACAAAAGACGGGAACAGTATTATTATTGCACAATTCGTGGTAACTACACGCGATATATTCTTCACAAATATGGGCGACACGCTGAAGCGACATGAAAGAAAAGTAAACAGATACACGGACGGACATAGCAAAATTAAATTGTGTGTATATGTTTAACTTTAAGAGCCCGATGTTGTCAACTGTATGGTTTCCAGACCCAATGGTTACACTATATTAACATCTTTGACCCTTGATAAGCAGACGTGTATGCATGTATATATAATACTGGTAACCATATGGTAACCATTGAACCAATCGGAGAAGTTATACACACTAGTCTTGATGTAGCAGGACGTGTTCTTAATTGTATTGGAGTCTCAGCTATTTAAGAATTGATTCGCACAATTTCGGCATTTGTTTGGTTTTGAACACCGTTAGTGAAATGCAAATTTGGTAAATTTTCCATTCACTAACGGCGGTAAATGTGCCTTTCACTACCGGCGTTCAAAACCGCATAAATGTTCTACCATTCCGAATGCACCGCTTTACAAAAGGTGAAAGTTATGCGAAATTAAATTCATATTTCTTTTCAACAGAACATATTAAGTGAATGCAAATCTTCGTTATTATTTTTTGCTCCTTTACTGAACATCGTGTTTGTTTTTTTCCTCTATGTGTTCATTATTACACCTTTTTTCATTCAATTGTTTATGTTCATGTTTCTCAAACGACGCTCGTGTTAATCTGTTTTATTTCTTCCTGTATTAACACATTTATACAAGTATGCACAGTGGCTGTTTAACGTGCGAATGCTAATAATATATCGCAAAGACGCCGCAATTTTGTGTAACTCTGCAATTGCTGGTCCAATCTTGATTGAATTCAAACTTGTCCCAGATTTCATTTATATATGTTTGTTAAAAATCATAAGAAAATTGAAGGCCCCATCATCTGTACAAGGCAAAATATAGCATTTTACATTACATAGCTCTTGTGTTACTGGTCCAATCTGATTGGTTTTCAAACTTGTCCTACTTTTCATTAATAATAACAATCAGGTAAAGATCATATGAAAACTGAAGTCTCTGTTGTCTTAAGTTGGCAACATAAAGCAATTTTACATATATCAAGGGTCGTAAATCCGGTGTTTTTGGTCTGACAGAATATGTTTTTTTTAACTTGTCCAAGATTTCATTGATATCAATGTAAAGTTTATTAAAGGTTGGGAGAAAAGTATCCACAAGACACAAGTTTAGCAATGTTGTTAATTGAAGGGCTATACTTATTGTGTTACATGTCTGATTTGGCTGGTTTCGAATTCGTCTAAGCTTTCATTAATGTTAACAACGTGATACAGTCTGCTAAATATCATATAAAAAAATAAAGGGGCTAGAGTGTAAACACGAACACATATAGCAGTTTTCGTTAATTCAAGGGCCAAAACTCTAGTGTTTCTGGTCAGATCTTGCTGATTATCGAATTTGTCCGAACTTTTACTTATATAAACAATCTGGTAAAGTTTGACATGTTTGATACAGATCGGATGAAAAATAAAAATGCTACATTTATTATATACTTCCCAGTGAAATAGTGGATTGTATGGTTAGAATAAACCTTATATTCTCATTGTTTATATTTTCACAGTGAGAATATAAGAACTTATATTCTCACTGCCGGAAAAAAATGGAACTACTTTTTTCCACATTTGCTTATAACAGTCATAATTCGTGTCAAATTTTAGAACTATATTATATGCGCACTAAATAAATGTAAATCGCCTCACGCGCTGGCGTTACTATATTTATCCGCGAATACGTGAAAGGGAAACTGTCGGAACGAAACGTATTTTCTGTTTGAAACAGTTTGGTAGTGTTGCATGATAAAAAGTATATAATAAATAGAATATTTGTTGGTTTGTCGTGATTATAGGATTTATATTCATCTCGAAGTGAGAAAACTTATATTTTCGCTCGTGGTGAAGCAAAATATAAGTTTTCTCAATTCTCGATGAAAATAAATCCTATATTCACTCCAAACCAACAAATATCCTCTCTATATGCGTAGTGACAATGTTGAACGTTTTATTAAAATGGTAATACATAGACGTCTTTTAGCCAGATGCTAGTTTTAAGAGTAACGATTTCCCTCAATTTATATTACCGAAACAATTTGTTTTTATATATAGTTATGTCATAGTATTAAGGGCTTTTCGGACAGACGCTTTCTAATGTTCCATACCTTTTAAAGCGGCATTCAAATATCCATTGACACGAATATCTTCGCAATAAGGAACAGCTTACCTTGTTAAGTAACTCCTATAATTCGCGGAAATAAATATGATCACACATAATGCTAAGTAAAAAGTAATTGTCTAAATGCGTAATTTTACGGAAAACGCATTCGCAACATCTCGATAACGGTATTTGTTTATTTGTGTTTAAATTTAAATATAAGGTTCAGTGTGAAAATCTGAAAGATTGAAAAAGAAACTAAAAAAAAACTTCAACAAGAAAAAAAGATATCCATCCTTACCGAGATTTAAACTCGGGACCTTTAGATCCCGAAGCGGGTGCTCTACCACTGAACCACAATATCGGTCTGGTTTACATCAACCTTGTTATAATATATAGATATTTTATAGTATAGAATATTTTCCTTCTTTACAACTTTTCATGATTTCGATGATGACATGACGAAAACAGACAAAAGATGTACTGAACAATATTAAGTATAACCATAAATGACGTGTCCATGAAACGACCTTTCTTTTATGATGTATCCGTTTCCATAATAACAGAAGTTTAGCCCCTACCCTACTTTTTCTCGGGAGAAATAATTATTTTATTTATAAATTATATTTACTTTCCTTCTTAATTTATAGTGTCTATACTATTCAAATACGTATCTCATAATGTACTACAACAATAATTGTTTGTTTTCATGTATTTTTTTATGTAAAAACAAAACTGTATTGCATTTACTGATGTTTCTATAATAACAAAAGTTTCTCCCAAGTTTCTCCACAGGAGAAATTTTCATCATATTTCTACTAGCCGCCGCCTTCAGGCGGCATCTAATTTATAAGGTAACCAATATTTGTTTCACGACATAGCACTGATGCCAAATGCATGCATTTTTAACATGTTAAGGTACTTCAGCAATTTCTAACCTGTGACAATGAAAACCATTTCGATGCAATATGCATTTAAAGCACAGGTTAGGGCATTAAATCAAGTACTTTCATTATTTATTATTATATATAGCATATATAGAGAAAGAAATCAATAGGAAAATCCAAGAGTTTAGTAATTATTTTAAATTAAAAATCTGCCATTTTCCTGCATCCACACAGTAATATTCAGAGAAGCAAATTAAATATTATCAACAGCAATGTAATCTTCAAAGTCTTATCAAGGGCAGCTGAAAATCCATTTTTTAAATTTGTAAACCGATCACTTAAAACTTTACAAATATTGTACATGAACACATTCTCAAAATCAATTTCCAATGACCATAATGGGGTGACAATTTAATACACAAATTATAGAGGTTCCTGAAGGTTGACATTATCATGACATAATAATACAGGTAATTTAGCCTAGGTAATTGCAATGTATGCATGGTCAAGCACACGACTATTGATTGAATATACAAATCTGTTTACCTACCTGGCACCTCATTTTTCAAGCACGTTATTATCATTAATTTCATAAAATCACCCAAAATGAATTTTCAGTTTCACAGGAAGGACTCTGCCCAATTCAACATTTTTAATAACCTTAACATATTTAACATGTTAAGTTATCATTATCATAAATTAGCGACACAAATTAAAGAGCATACCTGTAAATGATATCCTTTTCTTGAATTTGTAATTATTTTATTTTTCACAATTTAGAAATGTATTCTGTATTCCTTGAAAGATCATCTGAAATAAGCATGAACACAATCGAGTTTATCGGTTAAGGTATTTCATTGAAAACTTCAATTTCCTGCATCCACACAATTTCCTGCAGCCTGTTTGGCTTGTACACCTATTTTTTCTTGTTCAATTGTTCAAGGTCGGATACAAGTTTAAACATGCTACTTTTATAGATATGTGTCGCTCTCAACTAGGCTATTATCTTCATAACTTGGGCACATTGATAAAAATAACCGTATTCGTTACACAATTGACGTGATTTTACAGTAAAGGATGTATTGCTATTTTGCATTTTATAATCCATGCACACACACTATCAATCAGGACAGTGACAACTAATGTTAAATAAACTAACCCTCTAAATAATCACACCATTGTACTACAGAACCGTGTATCGAAACTCTAGGCAGGTGTTCAGGTCATATAATAATGTATATGTGCCGATTAAAAGTATACGTGCACTCAAGGGTCTTTAAATACCCGTAATTGAATATGTATACAATGCATTATGAGTTGGTAACATTTTAATTTGACGCTACTGTTTTGAGGTAGGTTTGACCTGGCTGTATATATTGTGTCTGTAGAGTTTGGATTTTAAAAATACTCGTAGGCATATAATATATATACCTAGTCGTCAGTAGGTTTATAAAAGTCCATCAGGAAGAGTAGCATTCACAGAATACAGTCACTCCAAAAAGTATTACAAAGCAAAGGTGTTACAAAAGGTACATCACAAACATATTCAGTACAAAGGCACATCACAAACATATAAGGGTTGACAACAGGCATACCGCCTTGGAACGGTCAGTGGTAAAAGGGACCACCGAGGAGTTTAAACCGGTTGAAGGATGCATCACACCTCACTCTTACCCTGTAATCATCCCTAAACAACAGGACAGTGTAAATTAAAAATAATTACCGTCGAGTTAACCCCTTATTTTTGAGAAAGCGTAGAAAAGTGTTATAAGAAAAACAAACAGAAATGTTCATGCATATAAAGTATCAAAAACATAAGTTAAACCTAAAAAGCTTATCTCATATGTATGACTTGTCTGAAGTCAGAACATCAAGGGGAAGACCGTTAAGGGAACGACTAAACTGAGTGAAGGAAAATCATCAATTCGTTTCCAAATTAGAGAATTTAGGAACACGTTGTCATAGAGTCAAACGCCCGTCCGGTCGTTGCATGTTGTAAAATGTGGCTGATGTTGGCGGGATAGCTACTTTAAGACACGGAAGGATCCAGAATGCGACGTTAAAGGAGTGTGGTGAGGATATGACATTTATGTTGAGGAGAGAGCTCCCTTTAGTCAGATCGGTATTTTAGGACTTACCCTGACAAACAATTTTTTTATTGTATTCGCTACTTTCAAAGCACCACATTTGTACCGGCTCCGCAACTTCTGGACCGATACAAGTTTGACGGATTGTTGTTTTTATAACAGGAGAAACTCGCCGAAGATATTGGTACATGCTCTCTCAGCCCCATGGAGTGTTATGATAATATATACTCAGGTGTGCAACATTTTTTTTATATTTTAAAACAACATTTGAATTTGGTTGTTTTTTACGTATAACAAATCATAGTAGTTTCATAATTTTTTTAATATTATGCGCTAAAATCGACAGCATTGTTGAAATACGTAGCACCGATTCATTAAAAACACAAGAAACGTGGATATTCGACGAAAACCAGGTTTGCCCTTTGAATTGCTATTACAATACCGGTAAGATGAAAATGAAATAACAAGAGGCAAGTTTCATTCAAATATCTCATTCCTTATTTAGTTTATTGGGCAGAAATCGTTTTCCTATTTTTAGTAACAGTGACCTTGACCTTGAAACAGAGATCCCAAATACAATCTCAAACTTCCATTCGACATAAGCTAACTACACTGCAAGTGTTATTCTAATATATCATTCCTTACTACTTATATTGCGTGGAAACCTTTTTTTCTACTTTTAGTAACAGTGACCTTGACTTTGACCTCAGTGACCCCAAATGCAATCCATCGCTTCATTTTCATATAACGTTATTGAACGGAAACAAAGAGCTTAACGCCGCACGCACGCCCGACCGCACGCTCGACAAACGATATACCGCAATCTAATAACCAGGTTTTTCTTTTCAATCGATGTAACTGCCGGGGCTCCTAGATATGCACTGTCTAGTACGAAACACAGTGTCGCATTTTTTTAAAACAGTGCAGATTTGACAAGATGGCGGACGAGCACGTGTGTGAAAGTAGGTGTCGTTTAAATGTAGCAGTATTTCATGTACTTATTACTTGATTACCATTCAAGCTGAACCAGTGTGCGCAAGGATGTTTTATTTCAACAAGCCAGCTCTTTATTAATCGTTTTCTCTCATGTTAAGCGTATAGGCTGTGTACAAAACCGATGATTGTCTTGTTTTGAAAAATCGAAGCGAGGGACGGTCACTATTTTTGCTTCTTCTGATGAACTGAAAACATATTTTTTACGTGCAAGATGTAAAAGTAACCAATTTTTAAACTCCGGAATACAATGGAATAGTCTACTGGTTGTCGAAGTTGGCAGAGATATTATGCCTATACATATTGTCTTCAAGTTTCATCAAGATTATACATGTTAAGGTTATTGAGCGGACACTGCAAACATCATTAATTTTCAACAATCAAAGGGCCATAACTCCTGCATTATGAATGCGATCTGGCTGGTTATCGTATTTGACCGAAATAATGTTGTCATAAATATTGTCCCCAAGTGTCATTAAGGTTGGATTTTTAGATTAAGTTATTTAGCGGAAGCTGCAAAAATCGTATTTTTCAAAAGTCAAAGGGCCAAAACTCCGGCATTATAAGTGCGATCTGCTTTAATTATCGAAATCGGACGACATATTATTCCCATAAATATTTCCCCACAAGTATGAAGACAAAGCATTTAGAATCTCTCTTTTAAATGATCGGAAAACAATTATTTCGTTCGACCGCCCGCCCACCCGCCACCCGACCAGTGTGAAAACATAATACGACCCGCTTGTGTTTTTTTTAAACGGGCGTATATAAAACTGAAAATACCAATTAGCTCTATTTACCTCGTCTTTAGTTCAAGTCCCGAATATTACATTATTAATGGTTTGTGATATGACTAAAATTTCATGCCAAAAATGTCACTTTCTCTCTAAATTATGCCCAATTGCACGTTTCAATAATTCAAAACGTTACCTCATTACTGTTTAATCCTGAACCAAACAATTTCGAAATTTAAGTAAATTATTATCAAACAGTGCTAAAACAAAAGCGGAAGGGTATAATGATGTAACTATACAGTGACATTTTGACTTCCGCTGATCCGACAAAACGTTTTTAGCCATACCATGATAAACGAACGCCGCTCTTTGATCTAAACATCAAATGGAAATAGCAAAAGAATGACAGCTCGAAGTTTCGAGGTAATTTTAGTGGGTTCTAGAGATCATAATAAGGATTTATTTTAATTGTGTTTAACGGCGCTCAGATAGCTGATAGAGACAGAGAGAAACAGTGGGTAGGACGTAGTGTGTTGGACGCTTATTGTTATTACTCCATTGCTTGATACGATATGCATGACTGTACCGCATAGTCCCACAAACAAGTAAATTGCGCATATGAGATTGAAAGAGACGACCGTGTTACCTCTAGACCACGCAGTTGGCATTTGAGAAATGAATTTGGAGAAAACATGTCCATGAAATGCAGGGCGGAAGGTTTAAATTTAAGATAAGGGGAGTTTGGGGAGAGAGGGACAACGATATTTAAGTTGCCAAAACAGAAAAAAAAAACATCATTTGTTCACCCGCATTTTCATAAATACTCATATTTTAGGAAATGGGGAGGGAGGGTTTAAGGGTGCGCAACTTGCAAACAAAGTTTACAACAGCAAAATGACTGTCACTTGAATATTCATAACTTCTGCCCCGCCTTCGCCTAAAATCAGCGCCTGAAATACAAGGTAATGATATTGCTACGAAGAGGTGTATGTTAAATATAATTGTTATTATATATTTTGCTTTGCTTTGATAAAAATCGTATATTTCCATAACGCTATTTGTGGGTAGAATAAGACGTTCACTTAGAGACAATAACATTTGCATGAAGCACATATTTTACGCTAAACAGCGTCTAAATTTGAAAGCTACACTGTTAAAATAGGCAGAAAATGATGAAGTCGACACCGTGTTGTCAACAAAATGCATGCGCTCTACACCGTGTACTTGGTGTTATTTTCAAATAACATAATACGCCTCAATGGCAAGTTTTTCAGAGCAATACACTATTTCATTGAATTCCGGAGATAAAAATTAGCTTATTTTTTTATCTTGCATGTAATAAAATGTTTTCATTTATCAGAAGAAGCAAAAATAGCGAGTGTCCCTCGCCTCGATTTTTTAAAAAAAAGACAATCGTCAGTTTTGTACAAGTCTATAGGCTTAAAATGAGAGGAAACGATTAATAAAGGCCTGGCCTGTTGAATTAAAACATCCTTGCGCAAAATGGTTCAGCTTGAATGGTAATCAAGTACTAAATTCATGAAATACAGCTACATTTAAACGATATCTATCTTTCACACACGTGCTCGTCCGTCATCTTGTCAAATCTACACTGTGTTCAAAAAAGTCGACACAGTGTTTCGATCTCGACAGTGATATAAGTAAAATGATGCATAAACAAGCGCTGATAAGTGTGTCGCGACATCATAACACGTCCACCGGGAGGCAAAGTGCCACCTGGTGGATGTGTTATGATGTTGCCATGCATTTATCAGCGCATGTTTTATGAAGGTGGTGCATACGCACAATCAACATGTTAACGCATGCATATATCCCATATGGTATAGTTCATATGAGTGAGAGTTGATGGGTCATATTCACTCAATGGGAATCGCATAGTACGAAAGGTTATATCAATGCAACTTATGCACTTTGACGGTGTTATTTTGTGTGACTTATCACGAAACTCCGATAATTTCAAACATAGACAATATAATTGTAAGTATTGAAGTAATACCTGGTAATCATTCTTATTTTTTCAGTTTCGTAAAGTGTGTTATTTGTATCTAGTGAGTCCTTTCCATTCTCTTAATTTGTAGAAATTATGTATAAAATCATCTAAGTATCAAATTTGTGAAAAACAATTACCAAAGCTGTATGGGTAATGTGAAAGTCATATCAATATACATGTGCCAAAAAAATTCAGCTACTTAAACTAACGCATTCAGAAACTATCTGCAATTGTGTTACTGTGTGCTACGAAGTAGAGAGGATCACAGTACAGAAAGATAATATCTACGTCAATAGCTGTAGTACGAAAGATAGCGCTTATCTGATACAAATATACGCTAAGGTTGCTTTGATTTAAACATATCTTATTGCCAATAGTGTACATTAGAGCAACTATAAACATATATACGATATACATATTATAATGACACATGTGTTGGGTAACACGTTTTACCAACATGTGTTTAAACCCTTCCCAGTTAGCATTTTAAAATTGCTAATGTATTTGGCTGATTGTAATAAAATACAATGGCAAATACATTGGGAGAGAAATAAGGCGAATAAGTAAACGCTACGCTTGTATTATAGCGATCTGATTCTAATGTAATTTACCGTGTTCGCTGCGTACAGATTTCCCAGGAGTGAACACGTGATGAAAAAGTCAAGCCATGTGAAAAGAAGTTCTGGCAAAGTTAACATCCGAATTTACTATATTATAATCTAACACTAGCTTCAGTGTGCGAACTGTGAGAAGCCGATCTACATGGATGGCTCAGCTAGAGGACTATACACATCATGTTGTGTGGGAGGTGCGTGAGGGGGATGGGGGTATTGATATTGGAGAAAATACAATTTAAAAATGAATGCATACAAAGACAATATTGGTTGCAATCAAAATACATATAGATCATTTGATATGCAGCGCCGACAGCTTGCAGATTATACGCAGTTTCTCTTATATGGACACATGCAATCTTGATGTTTTTAGTTTTCCTACATAACTTGAAGATAATAACGGAGATAAAAACGCAACACAGCAATCTTGAAGTGTTTATCAAGCACTGAAATTAGCATCTCGATTTATTTATCCAGTATCTTTTGACTTTAAACCTGCTGGCATATAATTAAAATATTTCGAATTTCCCCTTTTTCGTGCTATAGCTTGAAGTAGTTCATGGTTCAATATAATCAACAATTAATAATAAGCAAAACCGATTTGCTTTATACTATTCTTATAATTAATTGACGTAATGATTAAATGAGGTTATGCAGGAAAACTAACGGGACGCCGCGAGTTTAAAAAAAATCCAGATTGCCATATGTCCCTTTAATACAACGTGGGAAATCGACTTGGGCGACAGCGTAACTTGGACGACAGTGTATGTATACAAAAGTAAAAAGTACCTCTTTTTCGTCCCAGTAGTCCGAACATTTTTTTTTTTGAAAAGTTCAGTACACAAGGACATAAAATCTACAAACATTACCTTAATTTGTCCAAGACAATATTCCCTATACGTTGCTTTCGAAAAAACACACAGAAAAACACAACACCGATTGTGTAGGTAGCAGCTTTTGATTATCAAAAATCATCAAACTACCTCCCTTTAAGGTTCCATAACTTCAATAAAAGAAAGCTTGCCAAAATTTGAAACTGTTTAAAGGAATATTTAGTACTCAGTGAAGTTTGCTTAAAAAGCATCAAACATTGTTTAATTAAAGCGTTATTCAAGCTTTCCTACGACCCCCCCCCCCCCCCCCTCCCCCATAAAACAACAACAACAACAACAAACTGGCCTATAGGAATACCAGCAAAAAAGGGTTGCTTTTTATGTTTGGTGAGTCTATATAGTTATGTAATCTATATAGCGATAAACATTGATCCCTTAAGGTCTTTATAAAAGCATTATTAAAGCGTTGGTTTACTGCAACGTTAATTACTAACATTTTATCCTCCCGCATCCCAGTTTGGGCTGTTCCACAATTCGTGCTTGGTCGCTTGGTCGTATGCCGGTGACAGATATAAGGCAATAATGTAAAACAAAACTAGTACATGTATACTGAAGCCATTTAAGAACTCCATTCTGTGTTGCTTGTTTTTAAAATGTACTAATGTCAGGTTCAACTACCAGTTTCACAATCATATTCCGCTCAATGTATATGCACAAAAAGGATAGAACCACATGATATAGAACCTAATATTGAAGCCGGTCACCCGAGGGATAGACTAATTCACAGACGAATAGGTCCATTACACTATATCTTCTTCCTTCTCAACCAGTATTAAGGAGATACCACAGACACAGACGTCCGTCGCGAAAATTTCTCTACATGTTACTTGGTGTAAAACAATCCGTTCCAATCGTTTCTCCTAGATTTTGTTAGAAACTGTTTTATGTCAGAGATAATATTTACATTCAATCGATACCTTTAAAGGAGGCGGAGCTACTGCGAACGCATCTACTGTACA
Source organism: Cyrtodaria siliqua (assembly GCA_037043455.1). Classification (NCBI taxonomy): domain Eukaryota; kingdom Metazoa; phylum Mollusca; class Bivalvia; order Adapedonta; family Hiatellidae; genus Cyrtodaria; species Cyrtodaria siliqua. The sequence continues at coordinate 13,794 of JAWPHD010002672.1, read as the reverse complement.
AGTTAAACACAGAGGAGTGATCAATTATTATTTCGGACCATATGGGGCTGTGATTATCTTAGGTTATTAAAGGTGCCTCAGAGAGAAGGGGAAATAAAATCTCAAATAAATGGGACTGTCGTCATCAAACGAACAATGTTAATGAAATATCTTGCCCATCTACACACCGACACACCCAGTAGTAAAAGTAAAACGCGAACATGTGATCTCTGGATTGAAGTCTTACCATGCAATCCAGCTAACATCTGGTCAATGTAACCTCAATTGGAAGCATACCAGTCAAATTCAGCGCCTGTTCTGATTTAAATAAGCTGCTCGCCAAGACATTTTGAAAGAACAAGAAAATAATATACATGTCGGTCTTCTATTGTGTGTGGCGGCTTATTACTGAATTCTGCTTTACTAAAGCTCAGCATTAATAACCTCTATCGGATGCTTGAAGATCAACTCAGAATTATTGAGGCGAAGTTATCTGTGGTTGAAGGATACAAGCGTGGGAATTAGTAATGTACCAAATAATCCTCAACTATGACCAATTATCGTTTTTCAAGTAATCAGACATTCATTACGTGATCATCGCAAAATTGTAAAACTAGCAATTGTATTATCGCTAAAAACAAGCATATACAAGAATCAGTCGAATTACTATTAAAATTAACTACAAAATAAACTCTCTTTTATAGACATCGTTTACGAAATAAAACAACACACCACACAGCTTATACAAATCACTCTTAGTGGCGCGGTTGACCCTGGTACATCCATCTAGTCGCAGTGGCGCTTAAATGCATTACACGGATATAACTTAATGCGGTGTTTTTATTCCAAAGGTATTAGCCTTATGAAAAGATAATGTCAGATATTGGAACCCGTTAACTGAACAGAAGTAATCGTTACTTCGTTTTAGCAAACGATTTCCAAGTTTTACCAAGTTTGACAAAGTTTTTTTTTTCTTTTGCTCTTCTCTAAGTAAAAAGTCATGCCTAGTCTATGTTATAAGTCGCACACACAATTGCGGTCTTTTTTTCAAGGTCATGCAGTTTTCATGTCCATTCCATAACTCCTACACCGTTTGAGATAATGAGATGAAACTTAATTTGCATATGTGTTTTCAAAGGACCGTGTGATGTAATGTTTGTTTTTATTCCAATAACGATGTTCAACAAGTTCAGATATTGAGATGAAAATATTTGTCTTTAATATAGGATGTGCACAACACTAATGTTTGGTCTAAAGATTAAGGTCAATATCATGTTTTATTTCTGTCCTTAACTTCTAAAATCCCGAGAACACCGTATACCACTGATATGTGTAAGCAGACTATGTGTTGAACATCAAATACCAGGTCATGCTTTGATTATGCCAAGTTCAGCTTGTTAGCGGAGGACCGACATTTGCTTTACAGGAAAATAAGAGCTGAACATTGAAGGAAATCAAAAAATATTTTCTAATACAGCTTTACTTGTAGTTAAGCGGCTTGGTTTATTCGGGAGCTAGTGTGACCCAGTGGAGAGATGGTTACACTTGACATCCGAAGATCACTGGTTCGAGCCACGTCAATGCCATTGAGCTGCTTATGTGTTATTTTGCGCAAGACAATTTCCTTTGGCTTTGTCCGTCAGATATCCCGTTAATTGGGTGGTCAAAAATATCAGTGATTATCCTCCTAGCATGTTTAACAACAATTAGAATCTGTTTGATAGTAATAGTAGGGCAGGGTTCCAGGATCCCTATATATCCTTCCCCTCTTACTGGGGTGGCTCTAAATAACCATAATGGGTTCATGAGACGTTAAACAACAGTTCAACTGTGTTGTTTTTTGTGCATATTATTGATGGAATGAATCATGTCTTACTCAACAATCGAGTATTTGAAATGCCCACAAATCGATGGCAAGATTTACCCAGGGTAGACAATGAAAGATCCCAAGAATGTCAAAGGTATTACACTTTTGGAGGTTTGTGTTTACTGTTTGGGTGTGGTTACACAAATAAGTACAGCTTCACCTTAGCTGTTCAATGGAATGGCATAAACGGCCCTTTTGAAGTTTTGTGCATGTTTAATTTTTTTGAAATGGAATGTATTTACAGGTAGGGGATTGTTTCCATTTGCAGTCAGCTGTAGGCCGATTAAATAACAGTTTCACTCGTTCCAGATCTCGTTGACAATATTCTAAAAAGAAAATGGGTGCTACAATGAAGTCTCGGTAACAGCGATAAGTTGCTTGACCGTAATAACTACTGGGCTAGAGATTGGCAAAATAGCGAGATACGTTAGTTTTGCTTTTCACACGTTACAAAAGTCGACGTGTAATTATTGTAAACCGTTCTACCTGTATAACCGTGATAGCGCGCTTTTACAATATCGCGGACCTATGCGCAGCGGGCACAGATTTGTATCGCAAAACGGCGAATATTATATTTATATAAAAATATATAATAATTATATATTATATAAACTATATAAACCCTGATACAATACGCGATGTTCATAAACGTCCAATACCTTGCACAATTGAATTACAGTACTGTATGAGCTACCAATTCAAACATCATTCTACGCATATTCAAGTATGGCATAATAGTCTAGCGTTCGCATCGCATGCGGTAGGCCGTATGTTGAAACTCCGGCCGGGTCATACTAAAGACTTGATAAAAAAGGGTACTAGTAGACCAATTCAATATTTCTTCTCTTCTAATTTCATGACAGTGGTGTGACATCTCACTTCACAATTTCATTTCTTCATGACTTCAAACGTTATGACATCTAATTCAGGAAGTCGAAGTTTTAAGTTGGTGCAGCCCCACCCCACACACCCACCCATACCCACACCAACCCTCCACCACTCCATTCACTGAGTTCATTCAACATAAACCTTGCCGAAGCGCTAGTATACATGTACATTTCTCAAAAAATAATATTTTTAGCAACTAACCCATCTGATTATCGGGTTGCTGAAATCAACAAGATAATCTAACAATAGACTTCCCGTTTCGTCTATTATTTTAAACTTTATAAATAACTCGGCATATGCCGCAAACCACAAATCGTGATGCTGCTAGTATGTTCACTGTAATTTATGTCAATATTTAATTGTATCATCGTGTTAATAAAAAACAATTTTGATAGTTATATGAAGAAGAAGAAATATTATTGACTTAAACTATTACATAGTTGTTCATCATATAAACATACATTTTACCTATATAGTTTAAACACAATAACTAGATTAGTACAGGTTCATAAAAAAAAAAATAATAATATCACCCCAGTTGTAAAAACTAAATGGTTTGGTTCATTTATGGTAGCACATTATCAGCAATAAATTCGTTGTTAAATAGATAGATACCATATAGTTTGTTTGTTTGTTTGTATGGTGATTTACGTCATTTTCAAAACATGTATGGTTATATATGACGGTCGATTTTTTGACTCGCTGAATCGTGGGGACACAAACCTGTCTATTCACGATACCCGTGTTGTCAGCAACAGAAATCGCGATAATAATCCCCGAGGTGACAATCAGACGCGTGGAACTTCTGACAACCGAAGACGGATCGTCTCTAATAGAAGCACATTCCGCTCTGATAGCTAATGACCATGGTCCGTCTAGGCAGAATCCACCTACTGGTCGTCCAAGTGCTGGTTCTACTACTAGCAACAGTGAACGAACCGGACGGAACAGTGGTAACCAAAGCGGAAGCCGTAACAGGCGTTGTGGTGGATACAGAGGGAGATTTTAGATGCGTGCCGGGTTTTGGAACGTTCGAGGATGGAACATTAATGTAGAAATTGACAATTACTCTCTTAGATCCTCATGTGTTAATCATTTAGACCTGGATATTATAGGAATTGCTGAGACTCATCTAACGGGAAAAGCTGGTTTAGAGCTAGATGGATATCGCTGGTTTGGTGTTAACCGTAAGAACATACATGTCCGTGCTAAACCGGGTTCCGTTGGAATTGGTGTCTTTATTCGAAACGATATTTTTAATACGTTTAATATACATGTTTTAATATACATGTTTTAGACAGTTCCACAGAAGATATACTGTGGATAAAGATGCAACACAAATTTCAGAATGTTACGGTATTTCCATGTGTATGCTACATTCCACCAGGAAACTCAAGTCGTAGTGTTGATGTCCATGACATTTTTTTACTCTCTGTTGGCTGATATATACACTTATCAAAATGATGGTATAGTTTATTTATGTGGTTATTTTAACTGTCGTTGTGGTGACATACCTGATTTTATTGCTGGTGTAGACGTGATTTGTGATCGTAATGTTGTCGATTTTAAGACAAATTCTTACAGAGATATTTTAATTGATTTTTTAATTAATGTTAATATGTGCATGCTTAATGGGCGAAACTTTGTTAGCATCGATTTTACCTCTGTTTCTGTCAAAGGCTGTTCTGTGGTTGAATATTGTTTAGTCAGATACGAGCACCTTTCACTATTTGAATAGTTTAAAGTCACACGAACTGTTGATTTTATAAATCAGTCAGGTTATGCAAGTGTCCTCACTCAATCTGGCTTTCCAGACCACTCAGTTCTTACTTGGAGCATAAATTTACGATTTTTATCATGGATGATCCTCGTGTTCTGGATTCTGGTATAGATAATCAGTTTGATAGGTTTAATGTTAAAGCGGTTCCAGACACTTCTCTATCAGATCAAGAAGTTTTATTTCTAGTTAATAAAACAATAACAGACTTGAAACGCAGCTATCGTACACAAGAGGATATTGATATAGCATTTGACGGGTGGTGTGATCTTGTTAAAACAGATATGTACGCAAAGTTGCCTTACAGGTCTGTACAATTTCGATGCCATAATAAAAGAAGAAGGACTGGAAAGCCATGGTGGAGTGCTGAACTTTCAAATTGATGGAATAACGTTTGTCAGCTAGAGAAAATATGGTTACAAACTAGCAATGTCTCTGAAAAAGGACTATTGTTCTGCTAAGAGAAAATTCGACCGAGAGGTACAGAGGTCGAAGCGTCTGCAATCTGATATTCTTGAGGAAGTACACGCCGACCAAACTCAGTTTTGGAAGTCGATAGGTAAGATCGGCTTTAATCAAACAAAGAAACGTGTTATCCCTATGGAGGTACTCTTGGACGACGGTACATTGTCAACAAATGTAAAATATGTTCTATATAAATGGGAACGGGATTTTAGTAATCTTTTTGATTCTAGTAATGTAATAGTTCTTGAAATTGATGATTATACGTTCTCCCCGTCTGACAACGGCCATACCAATATTGCATCGGATAATCTTATTTCGTTGTTCGAAGAAATAAAAAAGCTATTGACGATGCTAAAATGGGTAAAGCTTTTGGTGTTGATTTAATACCGGCCGAAGTATTAACAAATGACACGTCAGTATTGTTTCTGCATGTTTTATTCAATATCTATTTCGATACTGGTGTAGTTCCCAGCCTATGGGGGAAAAGTATTAATAGTCCTATCCCAAAGACAAGTACCGCTGATCCAAGAGACCCTCTGTCATATAGAACTTAATTGGGGTTTTAAGGCGCACCAACACATGAATGGCGCCTAACAGGAATGAACATGCCAGGCTCATCCTCCACATCGAGATAAAATATGGAGAACGGGGCTAGAACCTTCTCACCCTGAACTGCAGAGTTGCTGCAAATTCTATTGTAGACACTCCATTTACGCTGGAGCCACGTTATTGTTTTCCTGCCACTTCTCTAGTGATATGAGCGAGATGGCACCTGAAACAGTGCAGGGGTCTTGATGAAGACCTTTAATGAGCATGAACAAGAACTGATAAAATGAACATGAATCTTGGGGGTGGGGGTGGGGTGCCTTCCCCTCCAACGGGATCTACAGTGGCCCTATTTTTGCCCCGTAACCAAACGGGGCCCCGGAACCACACGGGGCCTGTCATACAGAGAAAATTGCGCTCGCATCATCAATGTATAAATTATATAGTTCAATTTTGAATACTAGACTAACCGTATGGTCGAACTTAAATGACAAGATTACTGATGAGCAAAACGGTTTCAGAAAAAAACGTAGCACTATTGATAATGTATCCTCTTTAACGAATATTATAGATACTAGAAAAATGTTAAAGTTATCAACATTTCATGTAAAATGTTGACAGCAATTATGTCATTACATACATCTGTGTCTGCGTGTGAAAGAATCAATAATTCTTCTACTAACTGGTTTAGTGTCAATTCTGGACTGCGGCAGGGGTGCTCCCTGTCGCCAATTCTCTTTAATTTGTTTATTAATGCTTTGACTTTAAGAATCAAAGCGCTTGGTAGAGGTATAGAGCTTGCCAATGAACGTGTCTGTATATTTTGTATATGCTGATGATATTGTTTTAGTTGCCAATAATGAAGAGGACTTACAGTGTATGCTACACGAGCTTAGCGAATGGTGTAACACAAATGGTATGTCTGTAAATAACAAGAAAAGTGGCGTTGTTCATTTTAGACCAAACTCTGTTTTAAAAACGGACTTTTCCTTTAAATGTGGAAATGATATTATTGATGTTGTAGATCAATATGTTTTTCTTTGTTTAACATTAAGTGAGCATTTAGATTATAATATTATGGCTAAGGTCATTTCCCAGAGCGCAAGTCGCGCTTTAGGTTTACTGATCGCTAAATAAAAAAGTATAGGCGGAATGCCTTATGCCGTCTTTACAAAGTTATATGATTCTCTTGTTTCATCCGTTATATTATACGGTGCTGCAATATGGGGATCGAAGACATTTTCTTGTATTAATGCAATACAAAATAGAGCGGTTTTATTTAGGAACTGGCAAATATACACCTACAGCTGCCATAGAAGGAGATATGGGCTGTTTCATTTACACACATCATCTTCTAGGATAAACAAACGTATTTTTATTTGGGCCTATAATAAAGCAACTCGATCTTGTAAGAATTGGGTTTATGTTATTACCGAAAAGTTTAAGGAGATTGGTCACAATACTTATTCTGATATATCTGTTCCCTTTCCAAAGACTAAATTTATAGACGACGTGACTGGAACCTTAATGGACCAGCATGTTTTAAAATGGAAAAATAGTATTAACAAAGTAGAAGTGTGAATGGAGTAGGTAAAAACAAGTTGAGAACGTATATATTGTTTAAATCCGAATATATTGTTGAACCATATTGTACACTAATACTACCATTAAAGCACAGGTCTGCATTTGCCAAATTTAAAAGTGGGGTCGCACCCTTAAGAATTCAAACTGGTCGATATGAAAATCTAAGAAAAAGTCAACGCTTTTGTCCCTTTTGTGTTCAAGAGGTTGAGGATGAAAAGCATGCTATTTTAAAGTGTAGCATGTATGTTGACATCAGAAAGGTCTTGTTAGACAAGGCATATTCTTTTTGTCCGGATTTTGTAAATTTAAACGATATGGATAAAATGATTTACATGTTTTTCAATAAGGAGATGATTCGATCATGTGCCAAAACCTGTTTTAAATAACATTCTTCAAAAACGGAATGCTGTTTTATATACATAGTAAATAGCAGTTCTGGGAAAATTATAAAGCATGTTGTCTGTTTTACAATTCAGGGTATATAATATACCTATTATTTACATAAATATACATAATTTGTTTAATACATGTTTTGTTTGCTGTGTTTTAACTATAAATAAAAACTAAATTTGTACGCATATATACTGAATTCATATAATGCATTTATAATGCATCTACAATCATAATTTTAGAAATCCTAGTATATGTCTTCTATGGAGTATTAAGCGTGGGAACTGCCCTATCTAATATAACCATGGTTGAAATATATATATATATATATATATATATATAAAAGCCTATGCGAGTGATCCCTTTGGGGTATTGCTTCAGTAGTGAGTCTGATGTGTGACACGGCTGGTTCAATATATCCAGGACCAATCGAATCAGTTACATGTCTATCATATGTTTTATTGTTGTGAATGTGAAATTTAATTGCATATAGTCTCTTGTAATTCTTTTAGAATGCATAGTTAAAATCATGTGTAATGTTTTATTGTATATACTATTGTACTATGACGAGACTTTAATAAACTATAAAACTATCTTCCATCACACCCTCACGGTAAAGTCCGAGCAGGTCTAGGTTAACCTGACAGTAACTGTTCGTATATTATTTCGAATATTACATTTAGTTGTTGTTAGACATCAAAACTATACGTGTAAGAAAAATCTGCTATAAACATATACATATAAATCCATTAATAGCAGATATTACTAACTCTCTCTAAATAATATGTTTTAATTGTCGATCAAATAAAGTATTCGTCAGGTTAAATTTCTAAGTAGAATAATTATCCTGTAATTAATCATGCTTGATTGAACATTTGCGGGTAGAACGCGCCGTTCTTGTGAAAACATTTGTCATTTAGGTGAGAAAAAACAGGCGCTTTTATTACCCGATATCCGCTCTGGCAGCAATAAATGATCAATTAAAAGTAATAAAAGTGATGTTTATATGGGTTTACACAATGCATTTGACCACTTACCTTTTTTTTATTAGTTCAACTGCTAGATGTGTTTTGTAAGTGTTCATGAATACATTGGACTGTTTTTAAGAACAAATAGTCAAATATGAAAAAACAAAAAGTGCGTGTGATTTTTAGGAATAGTTATAAACTAGAATTTATGATCGATCGGTATGTACACTTTTAATTAAAAAAATAAATAAAAACTTAACAATCGTGCATATAGATGTGTACTATGTGTAGATATTGTTTTCTATAATGCAGTAAGTGTTAAGACATTTACCTTATTCTCACACTATTCGACACTACTCAAATAAGAAATTAAAATAAAGGTATACGAAAAAATCGTATTTCTACTTAAATAATATATACATTTGAGATGCAACAAAATGATATTTTCCTGACAGAAAAAAAAAGTAATACACTGAATACTTTTGTTTTTTAAAACGCATGCGTATAATCAGTGTACACAAACACACTTGTTTAAGTAAACAAATACCAATACGATGTCTTTACAAAATAGCTTATTTCTCATCTAATATAGTATTCATCGACATACCATTGGATTATATCTCTTAAATATATGTCTTCCCTACCATGTGGGTAATTTTCGATTGAAAGAAACGATTTTTATGAATTAAGATAATATTTCAGCAGAACGTGTAAACAAATACACGGCCCGTTGTAAAGAAAAAATTCCATTGATAGTGAGTCGCTAAAAAGCTTATTTCACATTTATCATAGCATTTTTCGAATACGGTTTGCACGTTATTGTTCGTTATATGCAATTTTTTCGATATGGAGTGAATTTCTTTAGCAAGAAAACGGTTTTCATAACTTATAGATACTTTTTCATTAAATTGTGTGATTACCACGGCTACGTGTGAATCCCACAACGCCACGTTAAATTCACACGCGTGGACTATCAGTAGGGCGTGAATTACCAAGCGACACCGGTCCCTTCCGGTGTTTTATCTCTGTTCCGGTCCGTTTCGGTCCGTTAGGGTGAATCGTACCACCGGTGTAGTAGTATATTGTTTACTATATTTATTATTTTAAAAAGTAGTTTATATGTCCACGATAAGATTATATTTTATAAAACAAGTTTAAAATAATTATTAAGGATTGTTATTATGTCATTTTGCAATTGTAGAATTAGATATTGTTGTGATAAAATATTGAGAAAGCTTGTAATTTAACCCCGTAATTACAGTGTCTCAGTCTGTAACACGGAATTTTATTGGACGATACTTTTGACCCTGTTAATTAACAATGCAGCTTCACCTGTAAAATTGATCAATTAAAAGTAATAAAAGTGATGTTTATATGCACCTGTAAAAATTGTAGGTGCACCTATATATTTTATAGGTACACCTATATATTTTATGGGTGCACCTACAATGTTATGGGTGCACCTTCAATTTTACAGGTGCACCAATAAAAAGTATATATACTTTTTATAGGTGCTCCTACACTTTTTTATAGGTGCACCTACATCTGTAGTTTTGACCCCGATCGTACACCTTATAAGTTATTGCTATGTAAGTGAGGGTTGGTGGGGTATCATTGTCTTAGCTCCACCAGAGGCGCCGCGAGACGAATGCCGTTTAGGATAGTAACACCACCCGCCTCTTCCTCTCTCTTACTATCCAGCTACCGTATTTTACTCTAACACACAAAACTAACCGATCGATCACGGCTGCTAAGAACGGTCAACCTAATTCGACTTCTCTACGAGTCTCATCAGGCGGTGGCTTATACAGGCAGATATCCCAGCTAAAGTTTGTTTTTTAGTTTTCTTGTTGTTGTTTCTGTTCTTGTTCTTTTTCCTTTTTCTGTTGTGGTATTAATTTACCGCGTCAGATGTCACATTTTTTCGCTATTAAGTTTATTATTTACAACACTGTCGGAAATAAGTTATCATCACAGGTAAACATAGCCTGCGCAATTTGTTTCAGTCCGCTTCAATGCAGCTCTCAGACTCTCCCATATGCACACTTTAAACTCTAACTATTCGTGGATATCGCGGTTTCATATATCTGAATATCGAGACGTTCGTTGTTCGTTCATACGTCGCTGACAATGCTGTCATCCTATATCGTCACTGGCAAAAATTCCTTTAATAGTTTATCAAACAAATATTTTCGGCGTTTGGCTGCCGCTTTAAGGGCTTCTTCTGACTGAAAGTCTTCCTCTTCTTTAGGTCTTTTCGCAGTCGTTTGGATTGCTCTATGAATAGAGACCTTTTCCAAAGCCTCAAACCATAACATAATAGGTAAATATTTGGCGATCGCTATTTTTCTGTATTCGGGCAATATTTCCTTTTACGCCTTCTTTCTTGCCCTTATACGGTTATATTGGTCTCCATCAAACTGTTTAAATTTTACTTGAATTGTTGTTGACATTTTTTAAAAGTTTCCTCAACAACACTTTCCCAAGGATCCTGCTCCTCCGTTTCTGTATCGGCTTTGAAGTCAGTTTCACTTTCTTTTCCCGACATATCATCGTCTTGTTCCGAATTATCATCGTCTTCATATTTAATATCATCATCTTTAATGTATTTGTTTCGCGACATATTGCCCTTTCTACGTTTGGAGTCAAGGACTGATGCTTGACAACCGATTGCTCTACAACTTCCGGAATCGAAATGTCTTTTCAAAGTAAACGAACGACAGTATTCTTTCAGGCAGTGCGGAAACTGATGTTTACCCACGTGAGAGCAAACAACGACTGACATATCACCATACAACGTGTGCTGATATGTGCGAATGTAGCATTGGAATGTGCTTAAATGTGCGAATGTGCCATTGTTTTGTGATGAAGTGTGCGCATATGCTCTTGACGATATGCTGAAATGTTTGCACAGATGTACATGATCATGTAGCTTTCGGGCGATGGTTGGTACAATTAAGTTCCTCGTCACGGTAAAAAAAAGATCTTATTTTTTATGAATCGTGGTCAAACAATACGCCGAAAACATGTCTCATTTTTAAAAATAGCCCGTTGCAAAAAGGTTGACTTTTGGGCTAACTCAAAGGGAAACAAATGAAAATTAGAAATGGCTCTTAATCAAAAAATTGAAATCAAAGGAAAGAAACAATGACATATTTGGATTCCTCGTTAAAAATTGAGTCAGAAAACATATATTTGCATCCTGGAAACCCAGAGGGAAAATAAATAGATTTTTGAAGAGACTCTAAATGAAAACGAATGGTCTTAATTTAGAAATGATTTTTGTTTTAGAATCGGGGTCAAAAACTACTGTTACTTTTGGGTGCGGATCTACATAAGAAGTCATATTTTCGGAATCAGGCCGATGCAGGGAATTAGAAAATGTATAGAAGTCAATATGCTAAAATTTAGATGAAAGCGCCTATAAAGCAATACTTGAACATCAGATTAATACTACAATCTAATATAAACAACAATCTTTATTAAAGTGACTTAACTCCAATGGTCCGTTTCTATCGAGGAATGATAGACGATTTAAAATGTTGGAGTTATATACCTAACTAATTACCCTTAGGCGTGACATTAAACAATGTCTGAACTACAACGGGTCAAATGTCCGTTAACCCAATCGATCAAAAGGTGTAGGTGTCAAGAACAAAGTGTCATATGTCCGTTAACCCAATCGATCAAAAGGTACATCTGATAATAAAGTGTCAAATATTCGTTAACCCAATCGATTAAAGGATGCATCTGATAATAACAATTGTCAAATGTCCGTTAACCCAATCGATCAAAAGGTGCACTGATAATAAAGTGTCAAATGTTCGTTAACCCAATCGATCAACATTGTGAAACTGACAATAAAGTGTCAAACCATGGTCGAGCCCGTATCATTATTCAATGTCACATGGTCGATGGTAAGGTATTTAAGGTTTGTAAATGAAACATGTGTACACTGTTAAGATGACAGCACTATGGAATGGGACAAGACGTCAGTATCATTAGCGAGATGAAAGGTAATAGAATGTTTTCAATTTCGATATAGTATGTGTATTTTGATGTTATTGTTCTATAATAAAGTTGGTTAGTTTTCTGTCATTACATACCTCTATTGCAAAAAAAGTACAGTAGATAAAAGTCTATAATTAACATGATTAGTTCAACATCAAACGTCAGTTGACAGAGAATTTAATTATATGGATATATAGTATTATATATATACTGGAATATATTCGACGTTATATTATAAAAACATAGCTGTCATCAAAGCGTTTGTAATGCAAGACAACTGTTTGTTTAAGAAGGTTGGCACAGGTAAGGTTTTGACAAGCGGACTCGATTGTCAAGTCTCGTTTTTTCACAGGTAAACCGTTATGTTTCTGATCCAAACTAACCACCTGACAATCGTGTTCGACTGTCACGTCATACAGGTAAACTCCGCACAGGTAAAGCTTTCATTTGACAAGCGGACTCGATTGTCAATTCTCGTATTTTCGCGGTAGTAATTCGCACCAGGTAATGCGGTATTTTAACGGTTCGGTACATCACTGTCCGTAAGTAAAGTGCGCATAACCAAATTAATGTCTAATTATTTTCCTAATACGTATTGTTGTCAAAAAAAAGGTTATAAGTCCAACAAACCTTTAAAACCGGGATTAACGTCTTCATTCAAAAATGTACCCGCATTAGGTTCCAATTATTTTGAACATTATCAATTTCTGACTGTTGGAGAAAAAAAAAAGGCATTTTTACCTTACCAGCGAGAGCCTCTACGCTAAAGAAAGGATCCGCGTTGCCCGAACCCGTACGAGTTTCAACTAGGTTCCACTTCTGAATCCCTGATGGGGCTCGGGCGAATGTTGATACGCACGTTATCGCCCTTTTTCTATGACTCTCGTTATTCATTAGCCTGTGTCGACACTGTGGACACAATAGCCGATGTGCGCAACTTTCAGAGCGCGCAACAAAATAGGGGCTTGATTCTCGTATATAATGCTACTAACAACATCTTCATCAATCATTATTATAAGTCACAATCGTCATAATCATTTCATCATCATCATCATCATCATCGTCATCGTCGTTCTCGTCGTCGTCGTCGTCATCGTCGTCTTCGTCGTCATTGTCGTCGTCATCATCATCATCATCATCATCATCATCATCATCATCATCATCATCATCATCATCATCATCATCATCATCATCATCATCATCAACATAAGTATCATCTTCATCATCATCATCATCATCATCATCAAGCACCATTATCATAATCAATTATTATCGCCATCGTTATTTAACGACATTATTATTCAGCATCACTATTATCA